>JAKUBK010000017.1:0-89769 GCA_030566875.1 Waltiozyma chaumierensis | reverse complement strand
TTCAATTCTGTTTTAATCACGTGAAAAGTGAGGTATTTGAGACTGTTTCCTCAAATTGCCCTCGGATATTACATGAATCCTTATTATGATCATGGATTATCGTCTATCCCAAATAATCCATTTAATAAGGAAACTTGAAAATTACATGTAAACGTGGCAAATGGTCTATCATCTTGTTAACCGATTGTCAATTAGAGTTTGTTGATGTAGTGTAAAGGTTAGAAGCAATTAATATATGCTGCTCGAAAACGTATTACAATATATTAATAGCCTCTAAATTAAATTAATCCAGATGATTCATAATTATTAAAAGCACAAACATATGGAGTTTGGAGAGATGTTGAAATTGACAAGCGCACACTGAATTAGATGGTAACTAACTGGACAGATAGAGATGTACTATAAATTATATACTTTAAACTTTAATTTAAATGAAATTGATATTCATTATATTTCCCAACATGAATTGGTCTTGTATTGTCTATAACTCTAGTCTATATATATATTTTTTCATGTAGTTTAAATCATATGGGATATCAGCCTTGCAAAATTGTATGTGAACAAAGCAGTACTAAAATATTTTGCCCTCTTTATTCTTCGTGAAGTCCCTTAAACAAGATCATCTGTATTCAAACTAATTTTAATCGGATGGACAACTAGTTTATACAAATAGACACATCCCAATAACAAAATTTATTTCCACTGATTTAATCAAAAGATGTTTATACGTACTCTAGAATAGATTAATGAGACATATCCAACAATTCATGTGACTATCCACTTTCCACTAGAAAGACAATTCAAGGCCAAATCAAATCTTCTTGGTTAAACAAACATATAGTTCTAATTAATTATAGATGGGTGATAATCTGAAAATTCAAAATAACTGCCTAGCTTATTCCTTAAAACATAATGATCCTTATAAATGGTTGATGGAGAATTAGGAATTGCTTAACTTCTAGTTAACAATCTGTAACTTTGTTCAACTCATGTTATCTACACACGACTCAAGTCTTTGGTTGTTAAGATGTAGTTGAGATGGCTTTCAAAAATTAATATTTGAAGCTTATACTTTTTCAAATTAATAATAGGGTTAAGAATATTTCATGCAAATAATTTACGAGTCATGTGACCAGCCTGCAGCATTTACGATATGCGGGCGCATGCTGCCATCTTCAGAAAATTATGCATCAGATCCAACAGTATAGCAGTTTGATGCGGCAGTTGAATATAATATTAATTAGATCTCCAATATTTCTTAGTATATATTTGCTGATCAAGTTCGCCACAGGGCTGATTCCCTAATTAAATGAAATATCAAAGTTGAAAAATCAAACATCAAACTTAATATCAACAATCCAAAGAATTAAGATGAATAGTGAACAAAACCCAACTTCATCTCATGTCTTTAAGCTTTTAGTGGGTGGAGTTTCCGCTGCCATCTCCCAAACTGGATCCGCCCCATTTGATAGAATCAAACTATTACTCCAAAACCAAGATGAATTGATCAAACAAGGACGCTTAGTTAAGAATTATGGAGGTATTAATGATTGCTTCAAGAGAATTATTGCTGAAGAAGGTATTCTTTCACTCTGGAGAGGCAATACAGCTAGTATTATTAAATATTTTCCTAAAGAAGCTGTAACTTTTGCCTTCCATGGTAAAATTAAAAGTACATTTGGAGGTCAGGACAAGTCTCAAGGTTATTGGACTTGGTTTGCAGGTAATTTGATATCTGGAGGGTTGGCTGGTGTTTGTACTCAGTTTTTCGTTTATTCTTTAGATTATACAAGAACTAGAATGGCCACAGATATTATTTCATCATACAAAGATACCAATTCGAGACAATTCAATAGTTTGTTCGATGTCTATTGGAAGACTTTGACGACTGATGGTGTAATTGGACTATACAGGGGATTCATTCCTTCTGTGACAGGTATTTTTGTCTACAGAGCTATATTCTTTGGTTTGTTTGATTCGTTGAAACCAGTTGTTTTGGTTGGACCTTTGAAACAAAGCTTTATTGCTAGTTTTTGCTTAAGTTGGACAGTTACTTTTACTGCATCTCTTGTATCTTATCCACTTGATACGATTCGAAGTAGAATGATGATGACCTCTGGTGAAGCCGTTAAGTACAGTGGGGTCTTTAATGCTTTCAGCCAAATTGTTGCCACTGAAGGATTCATGTCATTGTTCAAAGGTTGCAGTGTTCATATTTTGAAAAGTGTTTCTCTAGCAATCTTTTTTACCATTTACGCTTTGACTTCTGATAGTTGATCAGTCAGTTTAATTAGTTTTTACGTTTGTATATAGATCATGACTTGTAAATAGTTATTATAATATTAGGTAAGGGGTCTTTTAAGTGTGATCCTTCCCTTGGAAGTCAAGAAGAGAGTACGAGTCTTTTAGAGAATGCACGTGATTATTTAAATTAGTCAGATCTTATATAATATTGATGGTTCAGAATTTCCACGCGCACGGATCAGAAAAAAAAAATTTTGAAAGGGCCTGTACAAGGGCAAAAAAAAAAAGTCTGATAATTAAATCAAAAAAAAATAAAAAATAAAACAGAAGATTAAGCCATGTAAAAGGTTTATAGGTTGAATCATCATCACGAATCAACCAAAGAATATACGTGCTACAGGAAAGTCAGATCATATAAGGTTCTTAACTTTTTGTTTTCTGTTCATCTGCACCCTTATCATCCG
Organism: Waltiozyma chaumierensis; assembly: GCA_030566875.1. Taxonomy (NCBI): domain Eukaryota; kingdom Fungi; phylum Ascomycota; class Saccharomycetes; order Phaffomycetales; family Wickerhamomycetaceae; genus Waltiozyma; species Waltiozyma chaumierensis. The sequence goes on along the minus strand of JAKUBK010000017.1, from coordinate 87,061 downwards.
AAAGATTTCATCAACTAGTCATTTCATCAAATTGGTTTCCCATAATCGAGTTAGAATTTGAATTGTTGATCTTTCCTGTTTTGATTAGAGTGTTTTTTTTTCCTTCTTCTTCTTTTGGATAATAGATACATTTCGTTTTTGATAACAGACAATCCAACCCAAGCACCTGACTACTGAACTACCAAAGAAACCAAGTGTCCAAAACAAAAAAAAATGAAGGAATCTGTGCAAGATCTCCAACCTAAGAAGATCACTGGTCTTCAATTCAGTGCCTTATCTCCATTAGAAATCCGTAAACAGTCCGAAGTTGAAATCATCACCCGTGATTTGTTCGATTTGGAGAAGGGACGTTCTCCAATGGCTCAAGGTGCCCTTGATACACGTATGGGTATTTCATCCAATGCAGCTGAATGTGGTGTTTGTCATGGGAATTTAGCAACATGTCATGGTCATTTTGGTCATGTGAAGTTGTCTCTTCCAGTTTACCACGTTGGTTATTTCAAGGCCACTATCCAGATCTTGCAGTGTATCTGTAAGACATGTGGTGGTGTTCTTTTGGATGATACCACGAAGGCCAAGTTTAGAGAGGAGTTGAGAAGACCTGGGATTGATAACTTGAAGAGAATGCAGATTGTCAAGAAGATTGTGGAGCAATGTAAGAAGCAGAGACGTTGTTTTGAGTGTGGTGCTATCAACGGTGTTGTTAAGAAGGCTGCCTCTGGTGGTGGTCCAGCGTCGTTGAAGATTCTTCATGATACGTTCAGATACATTGGGAAGAAGCCAACGTACGAGAAGGGGGAATGGGACAAGGATCTGGATGCTGCTGTGGAAGCTGCTCCTGATTTAGAGCGGTTCATCAAGAGATCCGTTGATGATTTGAACCCTTTGAAGACGTTGAATTTGTTCAAGCAGGTCAAACCTGAGGATTGTGAGTTGTTAGGGATCGATTCAGCCAGAGGAGGGAGACCAGAGATGTACATCTGGAGATATCTTCCAGCGCCACCGGTTTGTATCCGTCCTTCTGTGATGATGAGTGATTCTCCAATGTCCAACGAAGACGATTTGACTGTGAAGCTCACTGAAATCGTGTGGACCTCTTCGTTGATCAAAGCAGGGATTGAAAAGGGTATTTCTATCAACAATCTTATGGAACAATGGGACTACTTGCAGCTTTCAGTGGCCATGTACATCAACTCCGATGCTGCTAACCCAGCCTTGATGCCTTCACTAGGCGGCGGTGGCGCTGGTGGTGGCGCTGCTGGTGGCGGTGGTTCCAAGTCAGCCAAGCCAATCAGAGGGTTCTGTCAGCGTTTGAAAGGTAAACAGGGTCGTTTCAGAGGGAATTTATCCGGTAAGAGAGTTGATTTCTCCGGGCGTACAGTTATCTCTCCTGATCCAAACTTGAGAATCGATGAAGTTGCCGTACCAGACCGTGTGGCCAAGGTGTTGACTTACCCAGAGAAATGTACCAGATACAACAAGGAGAAGTTGCAAAAATTGATTCTCAACGGTCCTACAGTGCATCCGGGGGCCAACTATCTCTTGAAGAACAACGAGGACGCCAGAAGAAACCTACGTTACGGTGACCGTGTGAAGCTGGCCAAGCAGTTGCACTACGGTGATGTTGTGGAGCGTCACATTGAGGACGGCGACGTTGTTCTTTTCAACAGACAGCCTTCGTTGCATAGATTGTCCATTCTTTCGCACTACGCCAAGATCCGTCCTTGGAGAACCTTCCGTCTGAACGAGTGTGTCTGTACCCCTTACAATGCTGATTTCGATGGTGATGAAATGAACTTGCACGTTCCCCAGACCGAAGAGGCCCGTGCCGAAGCCATCAACTTGATGGGTGTGAAGAACAATTTGCTGACTCCTAAGTCCGGTGAGCCTATCATTGCCGCCACCCAAGATTTCATCACTGGTTCCTACCTGATCTCGCACAAGGACTCGTTTTTCGACAGAGCCACGTTCACCCAGTTGCTTTCTATGATGTGTGATGCTGATTTACAATTCGATTTGCCACCTCCAGCTATCATCAAGCCTGTTTTCATGTGGACGGGCAAACAGATCTTCTCCTTGTTGATCAAACCTAATGCCAAATCACCAGTGGTTATCAATCTAGACGCCAAGAACAAGACGTATTCTGCTCCTAAATACAAGCATTGGAGAAACGAAATGTCTCCCAACGATGGGTTTGTCATCATCCGTGGGTCCAAGATTCTTTCCGGTGTCATGGACAAATCCACTTTGGGTGACGGTAAGAAACATTCTGTGTTTTACACGATTCTACGTGATTATGGCCCAGAAGCAGCCGCAGTGGCCATGAACCGTATGGCCAAGCTCTGTGCCAGATTCCTTGGTAACAGAGGGTTTTCCATCGGTATCAATGATGTCACTCCTGGGCACGAGTTGAAGTCCAAGAAGGAAGAGATGGTTGAGACTGCGTATGCCAAGTGTGACGAGTTGATTACGCTTTATAATGAGGGCAAATTGGAAACCCAGCCTGGTTGTAACGAAGAACAGACTTTGGAAGCCAAGATTGGTGGGTTGTTGTCCAAGGTCAGAGAAGAAGTTGGTGAAGTTTGTATCAACGAATTGGATTCTTCCAATGCTCCATTGATTATGGCCACGTGTGGGTCCAAGGGTTCCACTCTGAACGTTTCTCAGATGGTTGCAGTTGTCGGGCAACAGATCATTGCAGGTAACCGTGTTCCTGATGGGTTCCAAGATAGATCCTTGCCTCATTTCGCCAAGAACTCCAAGACGCCTCAATCCAAGGGGTTTGTCCGTAATTCTTTCTATTCCGGGTTGACTCCTCCTGAATTCCTTTTCCATGCTATTTCCGGTAGAGAAGGGTTGGTTGATACTGCTGTCAAGACTGCCGAGACGGGTTATATGTCTCGTCGTTTGATGAAGTCCTTGGAAGATTTGTCCTGTCAGTACGACAACACTGTGAGAACGTCGTCCAATGGGATTGTCCAGTTCACCTATGGTGGTGATGGTTTGGATCCGTTCGATATGGAGGGTGATTCCAAGCCGGTGAATTTCGTCAGAACCTGGGACCATTCGTATGACGTTACGTTTGACCAAACTGAGCAATGTCTCAAGCCTTTTGAGATTGTGGAGGTTGCTGATTCCGTGTTGACCCCCCTGGAGAAGTCCTTGCTCCGTTATGACAATTTGGGCCAACTGGTGGCTCCAGAAGACCAGGACAAGTTGGAATTCGTCGATCAAAACGATGCTGAACGTGCCTTCTATCAATCGATCCGTGACTTTGTCACCAAGAAGGCTCAAACTTTGGCCAATGTCAGATTGGCCAAGGGTCTAAATTCACTAATGGACCGTCCAGTTGATTCCACCACGGGCTCAGATTCAGATTCCAATGCCGTCACAGCTATCAACCAATTGTCCAAGATCTCCAGAGCCTGTGTTTTGAAGTTCCTCACCATTTCCCTACAGAAGTACAAACGTGCCAAGGTGGAACCAGGTACCGCTGTCGGTGCCATTGGTGCCCAATCCATCGGTGAGCCAGGTACCCAGATGACTTTGAAGACTTTCCATTTTGCCGGTGTTGCTTCTATGAACGTCACGCTGGGTGTTCCTCGTATCAAGGAAATCATCAACGCTTCCAAGGTCATTTCCACCCCGATCATCAACGCTGTTCTTGTCAACGATGACGATGAAAGAGCCGCCAGAGTCGTCAAGGGCCGTATTGAAAAGACTTTGTTGTCCGACGTGGCCTTCTACATCCAGGACGTCTACAAGGACGATCTCTCCTTCATCCAGGTGAAGATCGATTTGAAAACCATTGAGCGTTTACAATTGGAACTTTCCATCGACGAGATTGCCCAGGCCTTGGTCAAGGCTCCAAAGCTTAAGATTGCTGCTGGTGACATCAACGTCATTGGCCGTAACAAGATCAACATCTCTGTGTTCTCCGCCGAATCCCGTTTGAAATCCCATTCTGTTTCAATGAAGGAACCTTCTGAAAACGATTTGTTCTACCATATGCAACATCTCCGCCGTGTGTTGCCTCATGTCGTTGTTAAGGGGCTTCCAGACATCTCCCGTGCGGTCATCAACATCCGTGATGATGGCAAGAAGGAATTGCTTGTCGAAGGGTATGGGTTACGTCAAGTCATGTGCACAGACGGTGTCATTGGCACCAAGACCACCACGAACCATGTCTTGGAGGTGTATCAAGTCCTCGGTATCGAGGCTGCAAGATCCTCGATTATTGGTGAAATCGATTACACCATGTCCAAGCACGGGATGTCTGTTGATCCTCGTCATATCCAATTGTTGGGTGATGTTATGTCTTATAAGGGTGAAGTTTTGGGGATCACGAGATTTGGTTTATCTAAAATGAGAGATTCAGTTTTACAATTGGCTTCTTTCGAAAAGACAACTGATCATTTGTTCGATGCTGCCTTCTATATGAAGGAAGATATGGTTGAAGGTGTTTCTGAATGTATCATTTTGGGCCAGACTATGAGTATTGGTACTGGTGCTTTCCAATTGGTTAAGAAGACAAACTTGAAAGAAGATAAGGTTAAAGTTAGAAAGACTTTGTTTGAAGATGTTTTCGAGAAAGTTGTAACTACTACTACCACTTCTGTGGCTGTGGCTGTTTGAAGTCTGTGTGTGTTTATGTATTATAGTTTGTTTATTTCTGTTTATAAAAGATATGAATTGATCATTAAGTTATTTTAAATTATTATTATATTATTATTATTATTATTATTATTATTAGTATTATTATTATTATTTATTATTATTATTATTATTATTATTATTTTTCAACTTGCATAGCTATCGTACTATTATACTATAAGTGTTCTAATATATATTAAGCTATATATATTTATACCAACAATCAATTATAATATATATATAATTAATATATATAAATTCATGACATATATAAATGTATAAATCAATCAAGATCGACTCCTAATCCCACCCAGATTCCCTTGTACTCACTTGGATCTCAAGATTATACTTTGGAAATCATCAAAGGCTTTCCTACCCCTACTTCCAAGAAACAATTACATAATTTCGTTGGTCATCTTGCCTTGGTGCTTTATACCGGACTACGCTTCTATTGCAGCCCCACTTTACAAGTTACTTGAGAAGAATGTTAAGTTCGATTGGACCGTTGATCATGAACAAGTGTTTCAATCTTTAAAGCAAGCCGAGTAAGTATCTTTGATCCTAAGAAACCTTGCTATATGATGATTGACTCAAGTGATTTTGCAGTCATTGCTGGATTAATTTTATTCCGATAGCCTATCGCTCCAAATCTTTGAAAGAACTTTTCGCGGCTCGTCAAATATGTATTACTAATAAATAACTATAAATATCCAAAAGCGGCAATTTTCCAAAATTGTTTGATATATTAACTCTTCTCGTAGCCCCCAATTACTAACTATGTTCTTTGATTATTCTATCTCAACCTTTCAATCATATAGTTCTTATAAATGACGATTATGACTCTTAGAAGTTGAAAATATGATGGTATTAGTTGGGGTTGCTTTGTTACTTATCCGCTGAATCCGAAGTCACACTTACCGCTTAACCAGATCTTACTAGCTTAACACCAAAACCACTTAGAAGAATTTCGCTTTGAATGTGACGGATTGACCATCAAGAAGTTGAAACAAGCTTATTCTTCTGACTCATTCTTCAGCCAAGTTGTTGCCCATCCAGCTGAGAATTACACTAACTACGAACTGGAACTCAACGGTATGATTGATTTCTAGGGGGAAATGTTTTTGCTTAATTCTCTAACACAGCTCTAGGTTTGAATCTGTCATAGTCCTTTAAAGCCCGGAAAGATCCGGCTTTATTGAAAATTCTAGTAGAGTGTACGAACCAATACTTTAATTAAGTACCAAATCAAAATCATCATCAAGGATAATCAGTGTGGATTTCAAGGAGTTCATGAAGATCAGAGAGTTTATTATTCACTTAAGAATATTGGATATTAACACAGATGCTTTTTTGTTTTGTTTTGCCTCAAATTCATGGACTATTAACTATAATAATAATAATAATCTATATCACCCACAATGGAAACACTTCAACTTCAAAATGAGATCCTTCAAGATGATATATCATCTCTTCAAACACGTCTCAAAGCTCGTGATAAAATGAATAGTCATCTTGCCACTCAAAATGATACTTTATCTTCACAGATGAATGCCTTGAAACAAGAACATCAACTTCAATTAGATAAAGTTACGAATAAATACAAGGATCTGAAGAATAAAGAGAAGATCTTGAACTGTAAGATCGTTTCCTTACAAGAAAGGATATCAGAGTATGAGAAGAAGAACAGCAATCAAGATGTTCTAGACAAACTTAAGGGACAAATAGATCTCTTGAATTCTACTATTACTAGTAAGGAACAGATCATTAACGAACAAAGAGAGTTGACAAGAAAGGATGTCGTCATAATAGGGCAATTAAAGTCACAAATCTCTGAATATCAATGGCGTGAGAAGCTATTTATACAGCCTGGAATCATTGATAGACAATCACTTACCACTAATGATATCAATTATTCAGCTAAAGTTGGGGATTTACCAACTGGTAATGTTACAGTTAAACCAGAATGGTATACACAATTTATCAACTTACGTCACATGATTGAGGATCAGGTGGGTATTATGGAAAGATTGATGAATTTTAAGCCATCCAATATCGATCAATCTAAGAGAGAATCACATATTAAAGAAGTCACTGATTTTGATGACGATGAAATTGAAGAGATTCATACGCCACATTCAACAAATATCAATACAGATATCGTGATGCTAGATGAAGGTGTTCAAACGGGTAATTCTCTTTATTCTCCTTTGAAATCTTCTTCTACTACTAACAAAGAAATGCAAGAAGAAGCAAATATATCTACGGTTGTCAACCCTAGTGAGAATGGAAACAGTGGCGATGAACTCGTTGAAAGGTTATTGCTTGATATTGAAAGTCATACTGGGGAAACGAGCTTTGGAATCGAGGAAGATAATAATGCATCTTCAATTGGTGAAAAGTGCCCTGATCTAACTGATGCTCCAGCCACAACACTAGTTAATTCGACAAATATAGAAAACAGATACGAATATCAAGAAGGAGAAGAACCAGAGGAAGAATTAAGACAGATTGCAGAAAGTCTTGTTCATGGCCTTAGACAGGCAGAAGTTTTCACAAACACTGTATCAAACACAACTAATATTTCTTTCCAGGAAACATCACAAATCCCTGAACAATCACAATCTACAGTTCCTCGTATAATATCAGCTTCTAAATCTCCACATGAAGAAGCCATGATCCATAAGCGGGTTTTGCAGAAGAAGAAGAGTACCATTTCTTCTCCTAAGAGTATCAGTAACAGTGAAAGTGATACCAAGATTGATCAGAGTGATACCTTAGAAGTAATAGACCCAAGTTTAAGAACTGAGAATTCTACCACGAAGAAGAAACGAAGTAGATCCCAAGCCATCAGGGAACCACAAGTCCTTATTCCAAACAAGAAAAGTAAACAACGGATAGAAACACCAACAACACAAACACGAAATCTTAGATCAAAAGTCCAACCAACTCCAGCATCTTTTCTCCAACCACCATTACCACAAAATTCTTCTACAGACCTCTCAAAAAGGAAACGTAAACAAAGATCCCCACCATATAAAGAATCACCACATCTTCTTTCTATTCCCCAACAAACTTTTTATCGTTCGTATATCTCCTTCCAATTCCCCAAACTGACATCGTCTTTTAAGAATATTGACGAATTGATGCTCTCTGTTTATCGATTCCTTTGTTATGAGTCTCGATTTTGTATTAGGATAGTTAGAGATACTGAATCAAGAACAAAGAGTAAAGTTAACCCTCAAACTGTAAATGAAGAGAAAAGATTTGTGTGTGGTGTTTGTGAGAAAAGAGAAGTTTTAAGGATTCTAGTTGATCAAGATGGATCTGTTCTTATTAAAGACATTGTTTTTGATCATCGTTGTTCTGTGGAAGAAATTAAAAGTAGAGCCATTAGGGATACTATGTTAATTCCTGGAAACACCGAACGAACTGAGAAATTAAAGAGAATAGAAGAATTATACGGGGAAAGTTTGAAATTGAAGGACCTTCATTTCAAAAGGTATGATGATGTGTTCATTTCTGGTTTGTATTTTGATGGAATTATGGATTTCGATTTGATGTCTCATTTGAGATATTCTTTGGGTCATTTACAATGTGTCAAGAGATCCGTTTTGGACAATAAGTATCTTTGTTCTTTACCATTATCAACAACAGCTGGAATCATTCTGTGTTTGTCTGGTATTGTTATGTTTTTCATGAGATTGGATCTTTTTGAAGATGATGAAAAGGAAAAGGAAGAATCAATAAAGAAGATTTTGAATTTGGGAAATGATTTAACTAAGATAAGAGTGGATATTGCTGATAAGGTTAGATTGGCTGTTGTACAAGGTGGGTTTGTTGGAGAAGTCACTAAGTTGATTAATATTAAATAAGCTAATATACTCTATTATTAAAAGAATATATGGTAAATCATACATAGCTGACGGCCATGTTGAAAGTGATTAAAATTTTAATATTCCACTCACTTGTAGGCCCATATCATACACTCACAAACGAACATACACACATGCACAGATTGAAGTTCCGTAAGTTTTTGAACTAATTTACAGCGAGATTCCAATATTATATTGTATTTGTTGGTTTTAACAAATTTATATATAAATAGAAGGTAAAACCTATGAGATCTAAATATGATACATGGCGTAGCTTAAGTTTTTAATCAAGTTCGAGTTATAAGTTATCGCAATGAACACAGTACTTTTATAAATAGATTTCAATGAACTCTATATAGTTATCCCACACAGATACCCTTAAATTATAAGCTCATGTTTAATCTAGCTGCTTATTTGCGCATATACAATTTAAAAATTATTAAAACAATCATGGAATTAAACAATTCCTATACCGTCTTTTCAAATTATAATATTATATTTAATAGAATACAGAAAATCTGGTAAAGACATGGACAATATTTTATCAATTAATAATCTCGATTACTAGGTTTACAAACTTATAGCTCAATTGTGTACTCGAAATTCATTGTCAACAATCCATCACACAAGTTTTAACCTTTAATAATTTTACAAGTAATTATCTATACAAATATTTGCCCGATTTCTGTCATATCGCGAATGGTATGCTGCATGACTATTGACGGTTGAGAAAACAGTAGGTAGACTGAAGGCGAAATTTTTGACACAATAATTAATGATCTACGGCAACACTATATAAGATAAACATTTAATTCAATATTTATATCAAAACTTATCAAAAATTAAAAATATTAATCAAGAATAATAGTCATCATCATCATCACCACCAAACTTAGTTGCTAATGAAGGTTTCAAACTTACTGATTTCATCATCGTTGCTTGCCCAGTCATTGGTTGCATCAGGGAAAAACGTTGTTGATTTAAAGGGTCAATTCAAAGACTTAGATAAAAGAGACGACTCTTCCTTCAGAGAACCTGTTCACTATCCACCTTTAGGGGGTTATGGGCTTCCTATTATCAACAAGAGAGACCCTGAGCCAAAGAATGTCGTTGATTTGACTGTTGGATTTAAAGACTTGGATAAGAGAGAAGCTAAGAACGTTGTCGATTTATCCCAAGGATTCAAGGATTTAACCAAGAGAGATGGGAAGAACCTGGTTGATTTCAAGGCTGATTTCCAGAAGCTTACAAAGAGAGAAGGAAAGAACGTTGTTGATTTATCCACAGAGTTCAAAGATTCTTCGGTGTTGGAGAAACGTGATCCTAAGAATCTTCTTAGGATTGAATTAGCAGATGATACTATTGTCATCTTACCTAAACGCCACGAAGGCCATGACATCCAACAGATATTAATCGAAACTGACCCATCCATATTATCAGATGACCAGAAGCGTCAAATCTTCAGAATAATAACATTATCACAACCTGAACTTCTCTCAACTCCATTGACAGGCGAATCCCCACAAATGGGCCCTACTTTATTGACAACCTTATTAACTCAACACCCAACGATCTCACACTATAGTTACATGATCCGTGATAACCTAGCCTTCTGTCATCAGTTTGATGATATCAATTCTTACTATATTGTTCTTGCTCCTTCTGATGACAGTATTGAAGCTTTACCTAAATTACCATGGTATTACCCTGAAAGCGTGGACGATGAAACAATGACCGAGAGCCAAAGAGAGAAAACCATGAGAGAGAATGTTAACGATTTCATCGGAAAACATGTCATTGAAGTAGATGGTAAACAAGGGTTAGACTCTTTTGATGACAAGGTCTACACCACCGTTGATGGATTAAGGGTTAAGATTGGTAAGTCAGATTCTGCTGGGAAATACAACATATCAGTCTTATCTGGTGATAGCACTGAAGATATCAAATATCAGGTTGATGTTAATCAGACTTGGAAGTGTGAGAACGGTGTCGTTCTGGAATTAAATGGTGTTTTAAGCTTGCCTCAGAGCTCTTAGGTAAGAATGCAGGGTTAATGTGGTTTTATTGGATGTTAAGAGGGGGGTTTATTTTTTATAGTTATAGTTCTATTTTTATCGAATTAATAGTACAAGTACATTCTTAATTATCTAGGATTCAACTTGATCAATTTCAAATTTGCAAGCTGATAATTCTTCAAGTATAACAATTGTCTAATAGTTCAGAACTCTGAATGACTGAGATCATAACTGAACAGATGATGGCTCTCGTTCGATTCAGTTCTTAAGCTGAAGGTTCAACCTCTTTAGCAATAGAAGATTTCTTCTCAAACTGTCTTGTCAATTCCGCTTGATCAAAATCATCTTCATCTTTGTGTAGAGAAGGAGTATCATTGGATGCCAATGCTGAACTCTTGCTATCAATAGATGTTTTTGAATCTGGATTATTATTATTATTATTATCATCATCTTTACTATTAGAAGAAACAGCAGGAAAGCCCATAGCCCCACTAGAGTTCTTGTTCTTGAGATCCCTGCTTTTAACATCATCTTCAATTTTCTTAGAAATCAACAATAGAGCCATCTCTCTTCCAGGGACATGTCCAGTTATAGTGACCAATCTTTCTCCATGTTGACGTTCATTACCAACTGGACTTTCACGATCACTAACGTTCATCTGACAGAGGGCTGTCTGATTGATGTATTTGATGAACTTACCACTCTTACCAATGATACTCCCAACAAACTCTTCAGGGACATACAATTCCTGCTTATTATGATGTGAGTATCCTAATCTTATGAATGGAGTCAAAGGAAGTTGTCTTGGATCGGAGCCACCAGGAACATCGTTCATAGGATAAGCATTCATATTACCCATCATTGGTATCTGCTGAACATGTGCAAAGTGTGGTGGTCTTGAAGGAATGTGCAGCTTTGCAGTAGGGTCAAATTGGAACTTTGTCAGATTGTTTGCCAAAATTGCAGTGGAAGTGGAATGTTTGGGAGTCTGTGTTGAAGGTGGTGGCATATTTATGTACTGATCCTGATAGTTTGAATACCCTTGTATGAAATTTGGGTGTGATTGCAGCATATTATAGTTGAGCGGTTGCATTACTGACTGAAGAGGAAGTTGTCCTGTTTGCTGATCAAAGTTTCTTGAAGTTACATTTCCTGGTTGATAAAATACAATTTTGCTATTGACATTGTGTTCGTTTTCTAACATCACCATAGCGGTCAGGAAAATAGCGATATAAATTGCATCAAACAAACCTGTGATGTTAAGAGTACGATCAGTGGAGAAAGGTAATGAGTTAGTGCTGGCTTTCAAATAAGCAGAGGATCTTCTTTCAATATTTTTCAAAGTCAATCCTCTTCTACCAATAACGAATCCAATCATAGCATGCGGAACGAGTAATGTGATATTAACTTGTCTTGAATCCAGATCTGTTAGTTGTTTCTCTTCAGACTCACCACTAAGAAGTTTTGCTACCAAAGAAAAGGCCTTTGCCACACCCTCTGCTCTACCCATAAAATGAACCACACGCTCATTGATACCAATGATATTATCACTAACATTTATCCTCACATTAGTCTGTTGTTTAATACGTCTAATAACATCCCCTTTCTTACCAACAATTGTAGAAGCTTCTTTCACAGAACAAAGCATACGAAGATGAATATATGTGTTTTCTTCTGTTTTGCTGTGGGTTTCTTCTATCTTTCTAATTTCTTGTTGAAGTTGTTGTGTTCTCGTTGGCATTCGTGTATTTCCATCGATTGTACCATTTTGTAAGGGTAATGGAAATTGAGAATATTCCTTGTTTTCATTTGATGATGGATCCAGAGTTGTTGGTTCTGCTGTAACATCAACATCTAAAGCTGCCCTCTTACTACCATTAGTGTTGTTATCATTGTGAGACGGGTCCTCCTCGTTCTTACGTTTCAACATTGTTCTATTCAAAGCTGGGGTGAGTATCTGTATTGGATGAGGAACTAAATGGATCAAAGGCTTTGAGTGTAGTGAGCTGTGAACCTATGAGATAGCTGTAAGATTGACTGTCCCACCCTACCTGAATACGATCTTAGTTCAAAGTATTAGGATGAACTGGTTAAGGAATCAACTAAACTTTGAACAGTATAACTAAAAACATAAATTGTGATGATATTTTATCTACGCGTCGCACGTGAATGGCGATTTTCCCAGCAATAATCACGATCCGAGGAATTAATACCACCAGCCACGTGTTAAAATGGCACAAGTTCCGACTGATCTGTTATAGAAACACACATCTATGATCTACCATTGATTGATCAAGAAGTCTCAAAGGATATTAATTCTGTAGTTTGTTTCTGAAATCAAATCTCTTAATCAAGGCAATCTTGCACAAAACGTTTAACAGAATATAAATCAACTTAGTATCTAAAAAAACTAGATAAGATTAAAAAAAAAAAGAGTTCAGATAATATGGAAAAACCAGCAGATGATCTAGAAGAAGAACAATACATTGAAGAAGAAGATGAAGACTTCGATCCAAATGGTATGTGATCTTATGAAGCAATCAATTTATCTTGATCCAAATTCACTAACTAATAGGTAATTGAATAGCCAATAATGGTGACGATGAGGACTTCAGTGCTAGTGAAGATGACGAAGATACACAACCCAAATCTAAGAAACGTAAATTGGAAGAAGAAAGGGCCAAAAGAGAGACAGAGAAAGAACTAGCGAATGCCAATTACAAGTCAATAGAAAGTGCAGAAGGTGGCTTAATCAAGACTAGGGCTCAGAGACAGCTAGAGTCTCAAGAAGAGAAGCAATACAAATCCATAAATAGTACAAGCAGTAATACAGATATTGATGACATATGGCAGAGATTGAAAAAGGAGTCAATGGAACGTCTAAAACACCAGTTTAGCGCATCAAACATACCATCCAACACAACATCAAACACACTAAACTCGAACAGAAAGATCAAGATCAAGAGAAAGTATGAATATGCTGGTGAGATTATAACAGAAGAGAAATGGGTAGATGCTGAGTCTGCAGAAGCCAAAGCTTACATTAGTACTTTAGAGGATCGTTCTGAATTAGAAACCAATGGTGGCGATCTGAATGATAAGGCCAAGAACGAAGGGGAGGATAAAGAGCAGCAGAGATTCAACGAAAGAGGTGAAAAGCTTCGTAAGGTCTACAAACGTCAACCTTTACTTGAAGGGATAATCAATGGATCTATCAAACCCAAGTTTAACACATTGGAGAAATCACGTGTTGATTTTGCGAAGTTTGTTGATAAGGAAGGTATCAATGATGAATTGACTCAACATAATAAGAACGGTTATTTGGAGAAGCAGGATTTCTTAAGTAGAGTTGAATTTCATAGAGACTCTAGTATTAAGGAGATGAGGAAGAAAGAACTGATGAATAAGAATAAACCATGATTTGATCATCCATTCATCCAATATGTAATGATAATACCGTTATTGTTATGAATGAGTAAGATCCTACTACTAGTAGTTAAGGGGCTGTAGTTATCACCAATATTTATGGTCTTATAGATCTGTTAGTTGTCCTCTAACACAATTTAATATTATAAATTCATAGGATTTTAGCCGCCGGAGCCCCAGAGAAGTATCACATTTTATTATATTTTCATGTCATATTTATAACATAATATCCCTTTGCAAAGCATTTAAATAATTAAACGTACTTTATTGTAAATAACCCACAAAACCAACTTAATTCCTTAACCATACCGTTATCCAGCTGTTTAAGAAAGGAGCCTATCCCCAAACATATACGTCAGAACCACAAATGAAGACAATCAAAAGTCTCATATACCTTTTTTCATCCATATTATTGAGTGCTCAAGCCAGCGATATTCAGTTCACAACTCAGAACAACAGAACATTGCTATTTAATCACACCAATCTCACTGATATCCAGTTAGGTGCCCAATCAAATGATCCCCTTGTGACAATAGCTATGAATAATTTCATCTTCCCATATAAAATAGCTGATAAATTTGCTGATCAAAGAGAGAAATTCAGATTGATTACCGCAAAAAATCTCCTAGTTGGTACATCTCTTTTGAAATATTACTATGATGAAATAACAAAAGCCAATGGTTTAGAAGATATCTTCCCCTTGGTAGAAAAAGAAGTCTTTGGAGTGTTCACAAAGTGTATCAAGAGCAAAACTGGTGCGGAATTGACAGTTATCAGTTCAAAGGACTTCAAATATCATCCAGGCGATCCTATGAAAAGATCTGGGGTCTACGTTACAACTCATGAGTTTAGAGCTTTGGATGATGCTTATGTTGGAAAAGGCAAAGAATACGACAGTGATGACGAATTTGAAGAAGGTAAAGGGTGGGTTTCTATTTCTGATATATCACCATTTTCTTATCATGAAATTCGTTCAATGAAATTTTTACAAAGTATCTCTGTATTTGATTCTGATGGAAAGTTTTTAGGAAAGTTCCAAGTCAAAGTTTTCGTTAAATATAGAAATTTTTCTATGCTTGAGATTGATATTGATGGGTTTGTTTGGTCGGCTCAAAAAGGAAGTGCGGTTGCTTCTAATGCTTTCAAGAACTGTAAGTTAGCTAGCATGAAAGCTTTAAGTGGATCAAGACAAGGATTCCACCACCAAATCTGGGAATAGTATCTTCTTGAAAATCCCCAGTTAAAATATAAGCAGTGGAAATCAGAGTATGGAAATACCTTTTTTCTTAAAACCAGCTTTTTGATATCTTGGTTGAATCTGCGAAATCAAGTACGTAGCTGTCATAATTGTGGATTTTAAGGAGACTATGTCAAGCTACTGAAACAATTAATTTTAACTGATCAAGAATAAATTGTTTTTAATTAACGCTTCAGAAATAAAATGGATCGATTCCTTTATAGGTTTATCGAGGCTAAATGGTTTACTGTTATATATAATTGAGTTAATTCAGCAGTGTAGCAAATGTCAGCAATATATATTATCTAATTGCGTATAAAGTGATCAATTGGCTTGAGATCGTTGGGCGGCTAAACGGGACACCATGTATGATTTTAGACTTTTCAACAAATATATTATGACTCCAAATTCACTTCGTGCAAGAAATATCATGATCAAGTTATGATTACTAGTAAAAATCGCCATTGTTCATGAAGAAATGTTTGAAGAAGTTTAAGTGATATTCAATATTGAGATTAATTGGAAAACACCACATCTCGCTAGTTGAAAACGTTATGATTTTCAAATACATCCTAATAGGTTTTATACTAGATATACCACAACATCAGAGAACTTCAACAGTTAGTGCTCTAGAAATGCCTTATAAAAATAGTTCCAACAAAAGCTCACCCTTCATAAATTCAACTTCTAAGCACAACTCCCCACCGAATGTTTCAGAGGAAAAAGATATCTGGGATCATATTAACATTAAACCCCCTTCATACAATGTATTAGAGGAAGAAGATCCTTTCTGGGATCAGCTCACAAGTAACAATACACATTTTAATCACAAGAAAACTTCCAACACCAAATATCACAATAGAACTTCTAATCTTAACAAAAATAAAACTTATGATTCACTGTACCATCTCAGTCCACTAGCAACCATATTTCCATACGGCCTTCAGAACCAAGAAGGTGTTGATGAATTCAAAAGACTCCTTAAAAATTCTGAGATCTTTTATTTGGACAAATATCATGAGTTTGCAGAAAAGATAAATTATCATCCAGAGGATCAAGACGCCCATGAGGAAGAAGATCAAGCTAAGATCAAATTCAATTCAGTCGAAGAGTTATTTCCAATATTTGATAAAGCATATGAATATTCATTAAGATCTTGTATTAATGAAGGAATGAAGGGATTAGATATGAGGAATCGCTTACCACTAAGAAGTGATAAATTCAAAGTTAAATTACATACATGTAACGAGAATTCGTATGTTATAGGTGGAAACAGGATTGGTGTGGCTGGTTATAAGTATGATCAGCTGAATATCTTATCTTCTGAGGGGACATTTGTCTCTGTTTTTAATACAGGATTAACGGAAGGAGAAAGTTATAAAAATATGACCACAATGAAAAAGCTGAATTCAAGAGAATTGAGTTATCTGATTAAGAAAAGATGGAAAAGAATTGATGATATTCTTCCTTGCAATTATTCAAATATCAGGGAGTTGAAGTATATTAGAAATATTGATATCTTTGGTTCTGGACACTCACAAGCATTCAATTTGGGGCATGGAACTTTTCCTCAAGCCACACCAGGTAGAGTATCCAGAAATTCAGGATATATAATGAGTGATTTGTTGTTTGGGGTTGCCCAATTTCAATTAGGATTGGAATTAACTAAAGAAGATGAAGACTTAGAGGACATTGATTCAATGCATTATAAATTGATGAAAATTTCCACAAATCCAGATAACCAAGAACTGTTAAACCTGGCCTTCAAAGGAATGGGGTTAAAATTCACCATTGCACCTGTTGATTATTGGATTGACTTTCAATGTTTTAACAGTAAAAATGTTTTTAATGATAGAAGGAACAGAGATGAAGACGACGAAGAGTTTGAAGAGAGTGAGGAAATCAAGGAAAGTCGTTTCAACGATATCGGTGAAGTCTTGAGTTACTGTATCAAAACAGTCAACGAGGATGTATGGGGCGAAGATGAAGAAGATGAAAATACAGGTAATATAGAAAGGTTTGTAAGTTTTGAGGAATTGGACAACGTATATTAAACCATTTAAAAAAGCCTAGCTAAATAAAAACCCTTAGTTTTAAACATTCAAGCTCGAACAGCAGGTGGCCCCGAATTCTTCTTACCATTACTATAATCCACTGTCGTACTAATCATTCTTCCCTGACCAAACTTCCATCCATCGAAATCAATCAAGGCCTGCATACAACCCCATTCAGTAATCTTATTCAAAAGCCATTCAAAGTTAACAGGTTTAGTCAAATAATCATTACAACCACTCGCCAAAGCTTCAGTCTTATCCTGTTTCAAATTGGAGGCAGTCAAAGCAACAATAATAACAGGGGATTTGAACTTTTGTCCCATATCAAGCATATCCTTAGATTCCATCTCCTCCAAAGGTTTAACACCACCGATCCCATTGACTCTTTCCAAACGACGGATCTCCATACTGGCTTCTAGACCTGATAGAACAGGCAATTGGATATCCATTAGGATCAAATGGAAGCCACCCAAACGCCACTTATCGATAGCTTCTCTACCATTCTTGGCTGTATCGTGATGGATCTTATGGCGACGTAAATGAGCAGATAAGATACGAAGGTTGATCTGGTTATCTTCCACAATGAGCACTGAAATGGATGGTAAGATCTTGGAAAGAGAGATTGGAGCAGCTGCGGAGACGGAATTGGACGTTGGATTATCATTTGTTGAAGTAGCAGTTATTGACTGGTTTCTCTGTTGTGTTAACGTGCCATTAGTCACAGCCTGTTGATCAGACTGGGTGGACCTCTGTGTCAGAGTTGGGCTCTTAATATCGGCATTAGCATTATGATTAGTAGTATTAGTAGTAGTTGTGGCAATATTCACAGCAGTTCCACCCGGTTTCAACGTCTCCACAGATTCATTTGCACCAGGAATCTGCTGCTGCTGCTGCTGTTTAGTCATAAAATTCAAATTCGGAGCAACAATAGGAAGTTCAGTTTCAGGAGATTCTATCAAAGGGGAAATCATCGCCATCATATTGCTATTACTGCTGTTCTTAGCATTCATAGGGCCAGAATTACCCTTCCAGTTTCCAGGCATAGAAGAAGAAGAAGAAGAAAAAGAAGAAGGTTGGTTATCAGACGAGGGCAATAATAGGACCGAAGAAGGAGAAGCGTGCCCTGCTGACATTCCCAAGGCACTGATAGACCTGTTGTGTGAATATCTCCCGTTATGGCCGTTGTTGTTATTGCCACCGTTGTAGGAATTGCTGTTGTTCGGTTGGTGATCGTTGTAAGGTGTAGGCGTGGTGGATTTGGTGTTGTTGCTGTTGCTGTTTGGGTTGTAATGATTGTTTGCTGATTGGGAACGACGATGTGCAGCGGCCTGAGAGTTTGAGGGAGTCATTGAGCGACGGCTGAGAGCGGCGTTGGTATTGACATTGGCATTGGCGTTTGGTGTTGGTGTTTGGTTGTAGTATTGATCACCAGTGGAGACGGAATGATAACGACGAGCTTGGCCAGTCGATTGAGAATAGACAGGCGGGGTTGAAGAGTTCGATGGATGGTTGGTTGGGAAAGTTGGTGTTGGTGGTTCGCTGTCTTCTTGATACTCTGGAATTGCTGGGTGATTCAGAGGTGGCTCAGTGTTGTTGTTGTTGTAGTAGTAGTAAGGACGAGATACAGCTGGATCCACAGAGGAAGAAGGTCTGCGTGGGTATGAGGAAGGTAGAGTGTTGGATCTTGAAAGAGGCGTTGAGGAATCTGGCTGTTCCTGAATGATACTACCAGTATGGTTGACACGCATGACAGGTTTCTGTGGAGGAGCAGGCGTCTCCACGATAAAACAATAGTTAATAGACAGCTGTTGGATAGGACCACAATTGACACCACCAGCACCACCTAGTAGAGTCATTCCAGGGAAATGCAAATCGATAAAATCCCATACGTTCTGATCAGGTTCCAAGGAAACCAACATTCTTTTTGCATTCTTCAGAGCCAAACCAGCACTGGCGATATCCTTAGCCAGATTGATCCCCTGAACAGTGGCAACAGCAGAGGTCACATTGGGATTGATAAGACCATCAACGTTAATCAACGAAGATCTCTGAGAGGAGATGGGCATTGGAGATAAAGGCGATCTTGTGCCTGAGTTCTGATTGATAGACCCAAGCTGATTGTTTATGTTGCTAGGAAAGGCCAATGATATAGCAGGCTTTGGCTTCCCACCTGTTGTACTTCTGTTGTTAGTACTCGGTATTGTGGCTGATTTGGTGGTGGCTGAATTAGTAGTTACACTTTGAGGTTCAACTGTTGGCGAAGATATTGTTGTCAGATTATTACCACCAACAGGAGTAATATGATTCTGTACATTTGGTGAAACGGTAGTAGCACGAAAATTCTGCTGAGTGGAAGAAGAAGAAGAAGAAGAAGGTTGGTTCAAACATGCTGCTGCTCCTAGTGGCTGCTCCTTCTCTGGGACTTCCAGTTTAAGACTTAATTGGAACGAGTCAAAGTATTTGCCTATAGTGTTTGCATATTTCTGCAAGATCTGAGTCTTTAGATCATCTGCGATTGTGTCTCTTGTTATGATAATTGAAGTTGGTTGTGTAGTAGCAGTATTAGTAGAGGAAGTGGTGGTGGCTGCTGAAGATGGAGGAGGTGAGGAAGAAGAAGAAGAAGAAGCAGCAGCCTTCTGACGAATCCAAATACGACGACGTTGAGGCTGAGGAGGCGACGGGATCGATATCAACGAAGAGGAAGTCACCAGTCCGGGAGATTGTAATGGCTGATTGCTCATATGATACGGGTGTTGCTGTTGCTGTTGCTGCAGATGGTGTGGTTGTTGAAGGAAATATGAGCTGTTTCCTGACGACATTGGCGGAGGCGGAGGAGGAGCGTTAATATGATCTGATATCTGCTGTGGATGTGGTGGGTAATGACTGATTCCAGGATTGATCATATTGTTTAAAGAGTTCATTGATCTGTATACTATTTTGTATATATGTTAATGTTTTTTTTTTTTTTTTTTTTTGACGTTTGAACAATTTCAATTGCACGTTGTTTGATTTAAAGTTTGGATATATTTTGACGTGCAGGTTTTAACTTTAAGATATTATTTGAATTTTCAGCTAGCAGCTCTTATAATAGGCCTGAATTCAATTTGCAATAACAAATTATCAAAAAAAAAAATATCTTCTTGTACTGAAAAAAAATAACACTTAAATATATATCAGGTATATGCTTGAAGGTTAACTGTCGAAGCTGAGGTATAAGCAAGAGATTGAAATATTAATTTCTTAGTTAAAGCACCGGCGTTATCTTAGTGAGTGTCTCTGATTTAATCACCATTAAAATGACAGAATTACGGCAATTCGCGGAGTCGGCCCGAGCAGCTAGCTGCAGCCTATTGATATTTTTAGATCACATCACTTATCGTACTGTAAGAAAATTCGCGAAAGATCACAAAAACTTACTTGTACATCCACGTGACCTTTAAGTTTGAGAATGTATTATATAATCAAACCATTGACTGGGTACCCTACTAAATAGTACTTTAAACATCCAAACCAATAAATATTTATCAATGTCTCAAGCTAAATCTTCTACCAACAGAGGACAATTTCTTTGAGAAATTCCCCTTACTATTACTAGAGCTGCCATTTGATCCACCAGTACCAGTATTACCACCACTACTACTGGTACTATTAAGTGTCTTCTTACTTGGAGAGACTCTGAAATCATCATCTTGTTCTCTACCAAACGTACCTTGAGAGTTATGATGAAGAGAAGTTTGAGATGAGTTGAAGATGTTGTTGGAATTGAAAGTGCTTGAACGAGAACGGTAATTATCAGAAGTGGAGTTGAAACCACTGAGAACGGAATGATCATCTGTAGTCAAATCAATCTCCCACCATTTATCCTTATTCTCTTCATTGTTGTTTATCTTGCTTCTGTTGCCATTTTGCAAGATCTTTCTTCTGGCCAATCTGAAAACCATCCCAACAGGTTTCAAATAGACACTGGCCAATGTACCTAAGTTCAATTCCAATTCTTCCAAGATCAAAGGATCCAATTTCTCATTTTCAGAATCCATGGAAATCAACGGTAAATTTGAAGAATTTAAAACATCTTTGACGAATTCATTTGGAATTGATGGAGATGTTAAAAGTCGAGTATAATACACAGCACGTGACCTGACGTCTGGATTTGAAGTAGATTTCACTGTTGTTGATAATAAAGATTTTGTCAATTGAAGAAAGTCTGAAGGAGAAGAAGAGGCTGAGGATGATGAATGTTGGATTTGTAATTTGACAACAGCGGTTAGAGAAGACAACTGAACATCGACAGGGTCCAATTCAAACTGCTCGGTTAGATTGGTTAAGATCGATTCCGATTCATTGATCCCAATTCGAGAACAATATTGTCCTATGATCCAAATCATGGAATTCTTAGCTTCGATATCATTCAGTTCGTCAACTTTTGAAATAACCAACATCAGCACATCGTTCAAAAGACGCTTCAATTCAGGATCAACAGCATCATCATCATCATCATCATCTTCTTCATGATGACGAGGATCGTATCTTCTGAAAACATTCTTCAGAACAACAACACACTCCTGGACAGCATACCAACCACCATCTCGAAGCAAGCGCTCCAACACTCCAACACAAGCACCCACAGCCGTAGGGTACTTCACTGCCAGATTCCCAATGGCTCTGATAGCCTTCCTGGCCATACCGACATCGATATCACCAGCGTACATTTCCAATTCCGGTAGAATCATGGCATTGGTGTTTTGTGGCGTTGATAACAAGTAGAGGATCTCCAATTTGGTGTCTTTGATGTACGTTGGATCGTCGTAGGAACAGAAGAACAACGATGGGATTTGCAAAGAGGAGAGAAGCGTTGGTTTGGACAGTGTCAATAGGATGATGTTACGTAAGGTGAGGAATCTGATCTCTGGGGATTTCGTGTTGGAGATTTGTGAGGAAAGAGATTCTGTGAGTTTGTGGATTAGATCGGATAGTTGAGACTTGGTGATGACATGTGTGAAAGTGTTGTTGTTGTTTAATAAATAGAGAATCAGTTTGAAAGTGTTCATGACAATGGCTGGATTCTGAGAGGTCAACAACGGTGTGATTTTGGAAACAATCAGTTCGTAAGTCGGTGGATCCGTTGGCAAAGGTTGATAGTTCATCAGACCTTGTAACAACTGGACCTTATCAAACTCATTAGCGGATTTTCCAGTTAGAATCATAACGAACCAGGACGCTTGTTGGTAGTTGAAGGACAACTTAACATCGTCAAAAGGAGCAGCCATTTCGTTCATTTCGTTAAGAACCGTCAAACAAGCTATAGCAACAGAATCAGATTCCAAAAGATCGTAGACGACAGAGAGAACCCCGGAGGATAGAATCTTTTCACGGTCAATCGAGTATATTCTTGGTACGGCATAGATACAACAACTGATCAATCTGAATCTTGTGGCTGAGATGTTCTCATTGCCACCACCACCACCACCAATCGTTAATTGTCCCAGAATCGTCTTGATAAAGCGAACCAATTCACGAACATACTCTTTGACATGGATCCCAATCATACATCGGACTATAACAACACCGATTTTCCCCAACCAAACGGAACCGGATTGAAGATCGATTCTCTGTTCAGTGATGATCCCCAAGACGTTGCTTAACAACGGCAAGACATCCCTCATAAGCGAATCCATATCGTTTGTCCCTACAACACGGACAAACTGAAGACAATGTCTCAGAGTCTGATACTTGGTCTGATGGTCCATCACATCATTGGCACCGCCTGATTCGGAGGAGGAAGAAGAAGGAGGAGGAGAAGTGGATAAACACCATTTCAAAGAACGGATAATCTCCGGGTACAATCTGACAACATCGGCAGTGATGTTGATCGTGGAGGTAAGAGTTTGATGGAGAGTCTGCAGAGTTTGGAGACGTTTGGAGTCGTTTAAGGTCTTGTGGGTTTTCAACTGGGATAATATTTCAGATGGTCTGACTTTTGTGGAAGATGTAGAAGTAGAAGTAGTAGAAGAAGAAGTATTTGGTGGTGTTATTCCCGGCCCTGATGACGAGCTTCCGATTCTTGAAGACATCGTATATCGTCGACCTTATTATCCTAGTTAAAAAAAAATAAAAATAAAAATAAAAATCGAATAAGAAAACAAAAAGAAAGAGTCTAGTTGATGACGTTTATGTTTAATTATTTATAGGCCTTTTTCAACAGGAATTTATATTGCTGGATAGATTATTGTCCCAGATTAAACAACATGCCGAACCTGTAGATTTGTATATTATTCTAGAGGAAAATTCGCGAACACTAGGCAAATGTGACATTCAATCCAAAAACATAGTAAATTGTAATTCATTAGCCTTCGTATTAGTATGTTCAATATCTAGCAGCACACAGAGCACTTGTATCAATCAATGATTCTCCTCAATACATATTTAATTCTGTATATTTGACTATAGACGCTATTAGGTCTTTTTTTTTGAGGGGAATAGATCACGTGTATTCAAAATTTGATCTTTTATATATATTATAGTTAGATTTATTATATTAGCATGGCGCGAAAATTTTCCAAATTATTTCCCAAAATTCCAAACGATATATCAATCGGATAGCAATTAATTAGGTTTTGGTCATCTCTTAAATCTTTTATATTTTGAATTAAGATCAATTAGAAAAGACTGAAAAAAATAAATAATAATAATAAAAGAAAAGAAACACAAAGACTGATCCCAATAACATAAAATCAATCATGTCCGTTTCAAGAGATCATTACTATCGACTTGCTTCGGATCTTGAACCTGAACGTATCCAAGCTGCCATCTCTTTAATCAATGAGCTTACCACCGTCAACACAGCCACCGAATGGGATTATGCCTTAGGCCGTTTAATCAAGGGGTTATCCTCCTCCCGTGGATCCTCAAGATTGGGGTTCTCCATGTGTCTTACTGAGATTGTCCAGATGAGAATCAAGGAGAATGCTTTGACTTTAGTGGATGTTTTAAAGATGCTTGAAAATGAGACTAAAGTCCCCAATTCTGCGAATGGGAAAGAGGAAAGAGGAATCTTATTTGGGAGATTGTTTGGGCTTCAGGCCTTAGCTGGATTGTTTCAAAGTGGTAATGACACTGAATTTGATGCTTTCCAAAAATACATTGGGTTATTGATCGAATTGGGATGTGCCAAATCTTGGATTCGTGAGAGTTGTATCTTTACGATTTTCAAAATCCTTGACAAATTGAACGACGAACAGTTGGTTTTTGTCTTTGAAAAGATCGATCAAGCTGGACTATCTTTAACTACTGAAGGGTTGGCTTTGTATCTTGGTGCTTCTGACAAGTTTGTCAATGGCGCCTTACAATCTGTTGAGTTTAAGAGCTCTAATTGGAAAGAGTTGGATCCTTTGAAGAGGGAAAACTTGGCTCTGTTGGGTAAAGTCTTGAAGGATGTTTCCACTGGTGATGACGAACAACAACAGCAGCAGGATGAAAGTGTTGAAGGTTCAAGCAAGGCTCAGAACAAGAAAAAGAAGGGTACATGGTCTCCAAGATTACATTTCGTCTGGCCAATTTTGATTTCCAAATTAACAGCTACTTCTAAGGAGGAAGTAGAAGCTGAAGATACCGAGGAGATTTCAAGTGAAAACTTCAAAAAGAGAAAGAAGTCATCTGATAAAAAGTCTAAGAAGAAGTCTAAAAAATCCAAAACTGCCTCATCCTCTGATAAGATTCAAGTCGAAGAATTCTTCAAGACAATAATCGACGAAACTTTCTTCAACGAAAAGGCTTCTCATGAAAGAAAATACACCGGTTTCGAAATCTTTCAATTGTTCTATCAATCCACGTCTTCAATTGTCGCCATTTCTTCATTGTTCACCAAGAATTTCATGAGAACTCTAATCAACCAATCTTCAGATGCCTCTCGTTTATTGAACAAGATCGCTAAGAAGACATTGACACGTATAGTCCAACTAGCCACTGAAGAACCATCGAAAGTTCTTCCAACTATCAAACAACTTCTCATTTCAGAACAAGGCTCTTTACAATTCGACAAACTTACCAAATCAAAGACCGTTGAATCTCTTCTTCTCATTGAAGGTGTTTCTGATTTGCAAATTGCAGAATTGTTCATTGGTTTATTACAAAATACCAAGGAGTTAAAGGTTCAGAAATGGGCCATTGATCAGTTGTTACATTTGGTTAGAGGTAAAAAGGCCAGTTTGAGTGGCACCAAGGACTTGGAGTGGGTTGATGTTGTTTTGAAGGCTCTGGTTGAAGTTGCTTATTTCAAGAAGGACGGTGATGAAATCGTTGAAGAAAAGAAGGAAATCGAAGAAGAAGAAGAAGAAGAAGAAGAAGAAGAAGAAGATACGAAAGACGATGAAGAAGAAGAAACCAAACAGGAAAACCCAATTGTTGAATTCGCTCAAGAACGTCTCAACTCCATTCTTTCAGACGTGATCAACATCCCACGTACCGACAACCAAACCTGGTCTGTTCGTACTTTAACATTCATCACCACCATCCAATCCGAATCCAACTTGCTACCAATCTTTGCCTTTGATGAAGAAATCACCACTGTTAAGGACAAGTCGTTGAAGATTCTCAAGAAGATCAAATCCAAACGTGATACTTTATCCTCCTCAGATCATTCTTCTTCTAAGTATTTGATCTTTGAACTGTTGATCTCTATGGTTTTGTTGCAGTTGTACACAGGGACTTCTGGCGATTCAGTGATGACTTTACAAGAATTAATCGATTATTACTACGAAGCTAAGAATTCTAGTGAGCAACAACATGATTTGGAATCTGGTGAAAATCTCATTGGTATCATTGAAATTTTGTTGAACTTTGTTTCTCAGAAATCAGCTTTATTGAGAAAATTAAGTTTGATCGTTTGGGAGAACTTTTGTGGTAGTGTCAATGTTGATGGCTTGGAATTACTGTATGACGTTTTAGGTACAAAGGAGAACACTGAGGGCCAAAGAGCTTTGTTTGAAGGTGAAGATGAATTTGAAGATGAAAATGAAGAAGATGTTGAAGATGATGAAGAATCAAGTGAATCTGAATCCGAATCTGAATCTGAATCTGAATCTGAGGAAGAAGAAGAAGAAGAGAAAGAAGAAGAAAAACATGAAGGAAACCCAGAAGAATCCAAAGACGACCCAACCTCCAAGATCTCTGAAGTTGAAAAGAAGACCAATGTGGCCTTAGCTGAAGCTCTCCAAACCAAATCCTATGATGGTGAAGTCCATTTCTCGTCTGGCGATTCCGATTACTCTGATGAAGAATCAATGGACGACGAACAAATGATGGCCATTGATTCTCAATTGTCCAAGATCTTCAAGCAACGTCGTGATGCTTTGGACACTGTTCAGACTGGTAACAAGAGAAAGAATGAAACTTTGGACGCTAGAGGTAATATCGTTGGGTTCAAGAACCGTGTTTTGGATATGCTTGAAGTTTATGTGAAGGTCAACGATAAGGAATCTGGGGCCAATGAAGCTATCATTTCTATGATCTTACCATTGTTAAGTGCTTTGAAATTGACTTTGGATAAAGGCTTAGGTGTCAGAATTCACAAGTTCCTGAAGATGAAGGTTTGTAAGGTCAAATCCATCAAATATCAAGATGTGACTTCTGATGAATTGATTGTCCAATTATCAACGATTCATAGCAACTTGTTGAAATCTTCTCACAATTTGAACGATTTCAACTTATCTTCATCTCAATGTTCTTTGTTCCTTGCTAAGCAATTGGTTTCTATCAAGGAGAGTAACATCAATGATGTTATTGATTTGTATGGTGATTTGATGAAGAAATGGTTCAGAAAGAAAAACTCAAGAGTTGCTAGTTCTGTGTTTTTCGATTTCGTCAATTGGGTTAATGCTAAGAGATCCAATCAGAATTAGATTATTTGGTATACTCATATATTAAATAAATGACTGAACAAGGCTGTATATATAAATATGATCATAAAAATATATCTGATCTGATTCTCAATATATGGATCTATATAGAATGTTTATATCCACATGTTTTAACTATGAGAAAGAAAATACGACGTATTAAGTTAAGTTAAACCCACTCCTGACGACCCCTTAATACAATCTACAAAAAAAAAAATACTATTTGAACTATAGATAATAAAAATATATAGAATTTCAGTTTTAAACAATTAATAATTTAATATATTGGAATCACTACGACAGATTGATTATTCATGACCCACCCACTTGACCCTTAACTCACAGAAATATGGGGCTTCAATTAGATTACAAATCATAAAATGAAGTATACTAAAAACTATTAAACTCCTGTAAAATACATGAAAGATCTAGCTCACAAATACAACGATGTTTGAAATCTCAAAGAAGCCCATTTATAATAGACCTGATCAACAATAACTTATATTTTGCACCTGTCAGATATTGAAAATACTGTACCTAAGTCTAGTAGTATCTGTCTTTCAACACAGATGAGAACAACATCTATAATTAATAATACATCCAATAATAATGATATTTGATAATTGGACTCAACTCATGTCAGATACTGGGGAAGGCAGATACAGCTGGACTGAGTCTGGCAGGTGCAACATGGTAGCGCTTCTCACTCAAGTGAGTAAAGAAGTGAAGGAGTTGTCAGTGGTGTTATATGTGGTCTCATACATGGAGATTGGCTCATTAACTTTTTGTTTACCATTTTGTATTTTTTTATAGTTGATACAGTTTGGTCGAAACTGGGAACATTGGATGAAAGTTTATATTCACGTGATCAAGAGTTGGCCGAGTTCCGGTACATATTAAAATTAGTTAGAACTTAGAACAATTAGTAGTAGGCTCATGTCCAAGTGTTATGAAATAATTATTCTCTATACTGGTCTAGCAACACTTTTCCTTTAAGCACATAAAGAAAAAAAAACCCCCCATTGTACGTTTTACATCTAATAACAATACTAACTTCAAAGTGATATTCAGTTTCTTGACTCCTTTAACACTTGTTCAAACTGTTCTAGAAGAATGGAATTCTCTTCTTCACTTCCAATCGTGATTCTTAAACCACCAGCACAACCCATTTCCATACCTCTAAATCTAACAACAACACCTTTAACTTTAGCCAAAGTTTCATAAATCTTCAATGCTAATTTAGAATCGGCTTCTCCAGTCAAAGTATTGATAATCTTGATAAGAATAAAATTAGCATCTTGACCACCACCAATCAACCCTTCAACTTCTTCAAACTTCACCAAGTCTTCAATCAGTTTTGTTCTATTATTGATAAGTTTGGCACAGTTAGCTCTCATTAGCTTGATACCCTCATTAGACACAGCCCTTTTGGCAATCTCAGCAGTCCCACTTGAGATATTATAAGGAGCTTTCAACGAGTTTAAAACAGTAGCCAATTCAACACAAGAATAACTGATCCCAAGTCTAATTGAAGCCAAGCCGAACGACTTAGACAATGTCTGCATAACGACCAAGTTTGGATACTTGTTAACAAGTGTTGAAACAGAAGATCCAATGGATGTGAAATCAATATATGCTTCATCTGCAATAACGATACCGTTCCAGTTTGGGATTTCAAGAAGTTCTTTGATTTGAACCCATGGGATAAGCTTACCTGTAGGATTACCTGGGGTAGTGATGTAAACCAATTTAATTGAAGGATCTTCAGTGATCGTCTTTGTGATTTCTTCTGTTTGGAGTTCAAAAGTGGTCAAATTTAAAGGAACTTTCACGACAGCAACATCATTAATCTGGGATGAAATAGTGTACATACCATAAGTTGGAGGGCAAATCAAAAGTTTATCTTTACCAGGTTGACAAATAGTACGGATCAAAGCATCGATGGATTCATCAGAACCAACACCAAGACAGATATTATCTGGAGTGATTGGAGAATCATTTTGTTGTTCAGGGTTTCCTTCTTTGTTTCTGAAATCACAGATTAATTGCTTTAATTCAATTTGGTGTGGGTCTGGATATCTGTGTAAGTCCAATTGTTTCTCAAATTCATTCAATTCAGTTAAAGATGGGCCATATGAGTTTTCATTGGCATCTAATAAGATACCTTCGGTGAAATCATCACGAGCACAACGATATGGTTGAAGAGAAAGAATGTTTGGACGGATTAGAGTTTGTAGGTTGAAACCAGACATATTCTGTGTAGACGAAAAGAAACAAGAAAGAGTGAATCAAATACTATATAGAGTTTTCTGGCTAAGTATTGAACTTCTTGATTTTAATCAATTGTGGGTTTATTTGTTAAGGTTGATGTTTTGTTCAAGTTAATTTGGAGGTTTTCTTATCACACACACTTGTTGTAAATGAGTCAATCTGCATATAAGAGATAGATTTGCGCGAAATCTATCACATGTCCCTATCTTATTTCAGTAGCACAAAAACCCGGGGGGGGGAATGTCAGCTAGTTTACCAGAGTCAAATTAGTCCCGGGTCAGGTCCCGGTTTTGGTTTTGGTTTATTTGTAATATGACATAATCACGCAAATATATATGTGCCAACTGGGGTACTGGCGATTATGGGCATATTCCACGTGACATGTCGTAATTGCTGTTTGTCCGCACGTGTCGTGGAGTGATTTTTACATTGTTTTATTGTGGCGTTTTATTGCCGTGTAAGAATCTTTAAAATATGAACAAATCCTTTGATTTAATTAAATTTATTCATAATATGACGAACTTTGTTGTTTTACTTGAAAAGATCTTAATCAGCTGCTCTTTTTTTTTTAGACACCAAAAGGTCTTCGAGATGAACCATAACAGTAACACCAACCCCAACCATCAGAATAATGGCGATAGCAATATCACACCAGCAGCTCTCTTGGAACAATTAGTCTATGTGGACACTTTTATGCCAGAAATAGATGATCCTTCTCAACTTGATGAGAGACTTACCGCAGAGTTGAGTGCCTTTGCTGATGACTCCTTTATTTTCCCAGACGAAGAGAAAGCACAGAACAATAACGACAACGATCGTAATGATTCAAACGCAGGCAATGATAGAAACGGTAACAACAGGAACTGCTCTGCTTCTTTGAATATGAACAAGTTTGCCATCTTGAATAACAGTCAGAAGAATAGCAATAGCAATAGCAGTAATGGTGGTAACCATATGAACAACTACAACCTGAACACCGCCAACTCTCCAACAAATCTCTCCCATATTTCACACATTTCTCCAAATGCTACCACACCAACAAGCACAGGCTCAAGCAGTGTAGCACCAACAGACTTACTATCCGCCTTACCAAAGGTTCCAGTTCCTCCAGGGGCCCAGTCTTCGCTATTGGCGGCTGGTTTGAACCAAACACAGATTGATGCTTTGGCTGCTTTGATCGCTCAGCATCAAGGCGGCAGTTCTGGGAATAACAATGCCCAAGCTAACAACAATCAGAACCAGTTGAGTCAAGGTTTTAATAGCTTCAACGGTGGCAACCAGCAGCAGAATAATAATAATAATAATAATAACAACAACAATAATAATAATAATAACATGAACTCGTTTGCTGGCAATAACTTGACCAATGCACAACTCTTGAATGCATACAACACCATGAACAATATCAATAACTCCCAAGGGTTCGGTCTCAATAATCAGAATAACAATAGTAATAATAACGATAATTCAAACAATATCAGCGCTATTGTCAGATTACAACAACAGATTGCCTTGAACAATTTCCAGAATAGTAGTAGCAATAATAATAACAACAACAACACTAATAATGGAAAGAGCAATAACAACCAACTCAGTGCTCTTTCCAGTCTCAATAGCAACTCCAATGCCAGAAATATCAATAACATTCTCAGTAATAGCAGCAGCAGGAATTTAAGTGTTTCTGGTTCCAGTGAGTCCAAGCCAACAAACAAGTCCAATTCCAACACAACGACATCCTCAATTGCCAGCTCAATTCTAAGCAGTTCCACATTGGCTCTTTTGAATTCACAGAATAACCAAAACAACGGCACTTCTCGTTCCTCCAACCCTAAAACAGACAAATCCAAAGATGAATTCACAGAAATTGGTTCTGGTTCTCCAGATGCGTTACGTCGTGATAGTCTCACCAATGAACCATTGACAGGTGACTCAGAAACAGATAAACGTCGTCGTAACACAGCTGCCAGTGCCAGATTCCGTATCAAGAAGAAATTGAAAGAACAACAATTGGAAAGATCCGTTCGTGAATTGAACGAATTGACCATCACTTTGGAACAAAAGATTCAAACTTTACAAATGGAGAATAAGTTATTGAGAAACTTGGTTGTTGAGAAAAGTGAGGTTAGAAATCAAGAAGAAGTGGAATTGTTACGGATGAAGGCTAAATTGGATGGTAATAATGGGATGGGATTTTAATTGGAGTTGATGATGATTATAGAGGACAAGAAGCTGACACATCTGTGGTTGTCTTAAATAAGCTGGGCTTATTTTATGATCAGGTTATATCACGAGCTTATAGTTTAAAGTTTAATATATATATATATATTTTTGGTTTATTCAATCATAAAGATCTTTATATCGTAGATTTATATTGTTTCTATCGATGTGATCACGTGGTTTGTCATCTACGAATTTTCCAGATGCGCACTCGGAAGTATAAATATATATATATATATATATATATGCACATGATTTATTGGCAGACGTTATAAGTTATAAGAATTTGTATTATAATATTGATCGAAATGGAAATATATTGAAAACATATATAATGTATGTGCTTATAATAAATGAGCTTGATCCCGTCTCCTTTTTTCGTCTTGATTGACAGCTATTCCTTAAGTTTTGATCTATATGTTTATTTTTTTTTTGTTTTTCTTTATACACACAAACACACTTTATAAAGAGCTTTCACTGCATTAATAATTTGAAGTTACAACTTACAGTGAGTTATAAGGGTATTTGGATGGGATAAAGGATCGGTAAGGAGTATCAGGCAGCTCTCTCATTATATATGGATTCAATTGATTGACTGAATATTAATAATTACAATAATATATATATGTGTGTGTAGTATTAACTGTACATTCTATAAACATCAGACAATCATTGCTGACCAGGCATACCGGCCTGAGCAGCAGCACTACCACCTTCCTTCAAGGATGATCTACCAGCCTTCAACAACTCATCACAAAGCAACAAATTGCTGGAGATACCGACAGCAGAAGTGATGGCGTTCTTCAACACTCTATAAGAATCCCAGATCCCTTCAATTGTAGGGTCACAAGAATCACCTTCGACAAGATCAATCCCTATGATTCTGCCTTCTTCCAATTCATCCTGGGCAGCACTGACAACTTCCAAGGCGTCATACCCAGAGTTCTTGACTAAAGTCTTAGGAACAACCAACATGGCCTCAGCAAAGGCTTGGACACCGGTCTTTGTTCTCCCCTTGGACAACTTGTTCAGGTTGTCTTGTAAGTGGCGTTCAGCGGAGATGAAAAAGGCACCGGCCCCTGGCACTACAGACTTGTCCTTGATGACGTTGGCAACGGCTCTGAGCCCGTCTCTGACAGCATCCTTTGTTTGGTTCAAGACATGGTTGGTGGCGCCTTTGATTAAGATAGCGACAGACTTAGGGTTTTCATTCTCTGTGACGAAAGTGAACTTCTCCTCACCGATGGTTTGTTCGTACACGAGTCCGGAGAACCCAAGGACAGAAGGAGTCAAGTCATCGACGGAGTTCTGGGCTTCACCGCCCGTGACAAGTTGTAATCTTTCCATGTTTCTTCTCTTGGCTCTTCTTAAGGCGAAAATGTTATGTTTGGCGAGGACATCGAGAGACATTGGATCGATCCCCTTTTGGTTTATGACGACGAAGCCTTGGTCGGAATCTAAGCCACAGACCTGGTTCTTTAAGTCCACAATCTTCTTCAACTTCTCATCGACGAACTTTCTCTCACTTTGCACCAACTTATCTCTTTGTTCGGCGGAGGAATAGAAGAATCCGGAGTTCACCTCGGTCTTTTCGTATTCCAAAGAGACGTTAAGAATCAAGACGTGTGCGTTGTTAATGTGTTTAGGCATGTCTGGGTGTCTGGCACCATGGTCCAAGACTAGACCCTTGATCAATTCGGAGTTCTTTGGGGATTCGTGTTGCATGGACATGATTTCAACCATGTGCAAATCGACAGACTTATCTTCGGCCTGGATGGACAAGACAGCATCTGTGACAATTGGTGTGAGGACTTCGGAGACTTCTTGGTTGACTTTAGTGGCAAGAGAAGATCTAGCAACTTGTAATAACAATTCGCGATCAATGTCACCAGATTCGTTTGCTTCCTTGTTGATCTTAAAAGAATCCAAATGGGCAAGAACCTCTCTTCTAGCAATCTCAAACCCATCGGTGATGATACGTGGATGGACACCTTCACTGATGAATCTCTCAGCTTGTTTCAATAACTCACCGACTAATAACACGACAGTGGTGGTACCATCACCGGTGATTTCATCTTGAGCAGAAGCAGCACGAGCAATCATCACAGCAGTAGGATGTTGGATCTGCATTTCTTTGAGAAGAACGGTACCGTCTTTAGTCAATTTGATATTCCCGGCACCGTCAACTAACATCTTTAAAGTCCCCTTAGGACCCAAGTTAGTTTCAAGGACTTGTTGTAACCCTTGTGCAGCGGCTATATTGACTTGTAAAGCAGCTTGTCTTCTGAGGGACTCGGCCTTTGGATTGAGTAATTGTAACGATGAGGACATTGCTTTCTTGCTTTGCTTTGCTCTTACTTGAATCGCTGGTATACAATGCTAAGATCTAGGAACTTTTGTTTATTATCGGTTTTGCCACTGTTTGATCTATTAATCTTCATGTTGTTTGTTGATTTTTTTTCGACAACGCGCGACTAGAACAAGCAGTATTTTTTTTGGCCCAGAGAGAGAGAGAGAGAGAGAGATGGGACTTTGAGGCGCGTTTTATCGGTATGCGCCACATTCTAGCTTCTATTTATTGACAGAGACAAAAATATATATTATACAGTCTGAAATTAATTCTAGGACATTTTGATCTGGGAGTCTTTTCAGAGACTTTTCAGGGTCATTTTTTGGATGAAAAAGAAATGTGGAACGGAATTCCGAATCTTTAAATGAATCAAAACTAGAGTTTACATAAAATGATGATGATAATAATAATAATGATAAAAATCCTTTACATTCTTCTTAATGCTGTTAATGGCAAACTATCTCTATACAAAACTAATCCTCCAACCCCTTAGTCCAAAACACTCTGCTTACTTTCTGGCAACAGCCCCACCAGCAGAAGACTCCTTTCTACCAGTCAACAACTCACAGCCATCTTCAGTGATCAACAATTCATGTTCGAATTGAGCACTCAATTTCCCATCGGCAGTAACAGCAGTCCAGTTATCTGGCCAGCTGATGTCCTTCCAGGTACCGGCGTTGATCATAGGTTCAATAGTGAACACCATCCCTGGTTTCATGATCCCAGCAGATTTATTTCTAGCATAATGAGCCACTTGTGGGGCACAATGGAACAATTTCCCAATCCCATGGCCAACAAAGGATCTAACAACAGAACAACCGTTGGCCTTGGCGTGTTTCTCAATGATATCACCAAGAGATCTGAAGGCGACGCCTGGCTTACAAGCAGCGATGGCCAAGTCAAGACATTCTCTAGCGGTTTCAACAACGTTGATGGCTTCTTTGGATGGAGTACCGATGTAGTAAGTCTCATTCAAATCGGCATGGTATCCTTCGTGATAGACAGAGATATCCAAGTTGACAATGTCCCCATCATGCAAGGGTCTCTTGTCTGGGATACCGTGGCAGATGACTTCGTTGACGGAAGTGCACACGGATTTAGGGAAGTTGTAGTAATTCAGAGGAGAAGGATAAGAGTTTCTCTTGACGGTTTCAGCATGGACAATGGCGTCGATTTCATCGGTGGTGATACCAACCTTAAGTGCGGCAGCAGCAGCATCCAAGATTTCTCTACCGTAGACAGCAACTTTTCTAATCTTTGCGATTTCTTCTTCATCGTTGACTGGAATCTTACCAGTACGATCACTGATTTGTTCACTGACTGGAACACCATTACCTGCATAATCAGGCTTGACAACATTGTCTGGGATTTCTCTGGTGTATGACAGAGGGTAGGAAGGTCTCAAGGAACCAGAGAAGGTGAAGTTTGGGAATGGATCGTAGCAGTCAACGCCTTCTTTGATATGATGGGCCTTATGTAACCCCCAAGATCTTTTAAAACAAGTTTGATTACAGAAGAAAGATTCGACGTTTTGCTTGAGACATAACGGACATTTCAAAGCGGAGGTGGTTTCTTTACCACAGTCTGGAGCACAGCAGAAATTGGCCATATTGTTATTAGGAAGTTATTGTTTCTTATAAGTTAAAACATAGACAAAGAAAGTGAAAGATGGGAGTTTCATAAATTGTTAAGTTTCTTTCTTTCCATGCAGCGATGGCAGATTGTCTGTGTGTCTCATCAAAAATTTTCAAATAATTATAAAATCAATTCGCGACACACTAACACACACACAATGCAGACATAAACAACAATTACCTTGAATTGGTCATCATACTCTTTGATTTACTTCTTTAAATAGTTTTATGACTCAAAGATAATGCTCTATATATACATGCAGTGTAATTTATTTTAATTTTTTTTTCCATGAGATGATGTAACTTCAATGACAAACTAATCACAATCTGGATCAAAATTCCAAACAAAGTTCAATTCAACTGTTCTGGACCAAAACTAAATGGTAATAATTCCTCTAAAGTTCTAATCATAAACTCAAAATCATGTTTCCCAACCGTCTTTAACATGACAATTCTAATATCCTTCCCGAACTCTCTAATGAATTGTCTACAGATCCCGCAGGGGGTGATTATCTCATTGATCATATCACTTGTTATACCAATTGCCTTGAATGATCTAAGATTTTGATTCAATGCTGTACAGATAGCTGAACGTTCAGCACAAATTGCACCTCCTTTTAGTTGTTTTTTGTTAGTATATATACTGTACTTGAAATATGATATATAAATATCATCGATTAAGGGACTTACCATATGAGGCGTTTTCAATGTTGGCACCTTTGATGTAAGTTCCATTTGTTGTTAAGATCACTGCACCGACTCTGTAATTCTACTGTTAGTTTTGAATGTTATATTGATCCTTTTTTGATAAAGTATGACATACCTGAATTTAGAATATGGAGAGTATGATAATTCCAAAGCTTCGGTACTTTTCAATGCAAGAAGTTGTAATTCTTTCTCTGTGATTTGATATTTTGCTAAGATCTTTATCTGTTCAGTTGATAATTGAAAATCAGTTGGTGCTGTTGACATGTTTATGCGTGAGAATGAATTTAATAAGTATATACGTATATTCGTTATTTTGGTGAAATGACAATATTCTGTTTCAAAAAAATAATTGTTTGTTGTTTATCTCTTTTGATATCTCCAGATTTTGAGAAACAACATGTTCAGTTGGATTGAAAATACGTCATTCTTATCACGTGCGATAAAGTTTTTTAAAAGTTTCTTTTATATTTTAACCCTGTGATCAATGACAGATCTAAGATTTAATCTGACGCGCCTTGTGGATGATATCGATCTCAGTGAAAGGCCTAAGATAATTTGTCACTTTGAATACAGCCAACACTTCCGTCCACTAATGGAGACTGGCACAATTCAATGATTGAATATCAGGCACATCCAGATAGTTCCTTCTGTGTGTGTGTGTGTTTTTTTTTTAGATATTTCAGTGATTAGTGGTCTGTATGGACGGTGAACAGAGGTCTCTGTGAATGAGATAGGGATCGCTTCTTGCTTCCTTTTCTTTTTTGAAATTCACCTTCACAATATTGTTAATTAGCTTTCATTTTCTCTTGTTAATGTATTTTGTTTTGTGAGTATGAGGGTACTAATAGGTGGGATAACAATAGCTATTTAAAATTTATATATAAATTAGATCGAATCATATTTTAATATCGCGTTAAATATTTATTGATATAATTGATATATGGTTTCACAATGTGTTTTAGCTTATAATACCTATAGTGTGCTACTTTAACGTTATAAATACATAATTCAAATATACATGTGTCTCCCATATATTGAATTTATAATCTTCTGTCGACTAAATTAGTTGGAATTGGTTGGTGAAGAATCTTCATGTATTTGATTTCTGGATGGGAGTTGAAGATGATGTTGATTGGATGGATTTGTTTGATTACTGGCCATTTCTAATCACCCCTTGCCAAGCCATAATCTTCAGGATCTCTCTTGAAATCATTCAACATTTCAAAAGTTTGAACAAACTTAGCAACATCTCTCCTGAATTCAATCAAATCATCTCGAGTATGTGGAATTTCATAAACTTTGATCACATAATGGGCACAGGTTATTGTCACTGTATCACATAAATCCCTATTAAGATCCTTCCAATACTCGATAAACAGGTCTGCAAATTTAGAATTGACCATGGAATCAGAATGACCCAATGTATCGATTCGGTTGTCCTGGAAGATACAATATTTGGTAAGGATGCCATTTCCATTTGTGAAGTAAAGTCTGAATCTGTTTCCACTCTTCAATGAGATGGAGTGTTGGAACTTTACCGAGAAGAATCTCGATTTCAGTGGCTTTGGAGAAGGCTTCACAACCAAACTATCCAGGTATGTTTGAAGCGAATTGCTGATTTGGATGTGGAAGATGGTGTCTTTGTTCTCGTAGTCTCCCTGTGTTACGCAAAGATCTTGAAGGATTGAAGAACCAACGTGTTGGAAAAGATCAGTTTGTTGTGGTTCCGGTGAAGTCTGCAACGAAGCAATAAACTGATTGAACTCAGTTTCATACACCTCCATATCTTCTCTGTCGTATGGCATATCAAGACATGTGACCAAGTAATAACCACCGGGAATGACTCCTTTCTTCTTCTTCTTGCTGGATGTCTTGAAGAGAAGTTTCTCAATAGATCTCGCAAAGACCTCAGACAATTCATCTTCTTCATTCTCCATCAAGTTGTCAGCACCTTCTTCTCCCACAACTACTGGGATTTCCCTATTGTTGTCGATCTTATCATCATTGATCCCGACAACACGGAGATATCTACCATCGGTGTTACATAGGATGAAAATCGCTGACTGATCTACATTGGAACGTTCTTTGAGTTGATATGATACTTCAAAGCAATCAGCTTCTTTGAAATCGTGGATCTGTGAAGTGGAGTTTATAACTGATTCTCCGAATGAACTTAACAACGTAGGCATTGAATCATAAATTTCAACATCTTCGCCAATCTCTTGTTCTTGTTGTTCTGCTTCTTCTTGTTCTTGTTCTTCTTCTCTTTTTAATGATTTATTGTTATCAGAAGTGGAAGCTTTCATGACATTCTTATCATCTCCAACATCTAAGGTTTCCTTCTGATCCTTGTCAAAACTATGGTTGAAATCCAATAATCCCATACTTCTCAGTCTGATCAATTCTGTCTCATAATAAACAGGTATTCCCAACTCTTTAAACCTCTGATCAAGGAAATCCCAATCAATCCTCTGGTTAGATTTGGCCGTTTGCATATTAGGTTCGAATTTCAAAACACTTGCACTTAAAGACCTAAGACATTTCTCTAAATCTTGTTGGAATTCCAACTTCTCGTCTTGTGTCACTGGGATCTGTTTGGTGTAGATGGTGTAAACTCCCTTGGCTAATGGGAATTTCGAATTGATTTGGAATATCTGTTCACGGTACGATTTGCTGGTCTTCTTTCTGATATGTGCAGTTGAATATGTGGAACTATGTGCGGTGCTTCCAATTAATTTCCTGTTGGGATTGATGATGGAATTATTGAACTTGATCGATTGGTCGTACTGGACTATTACAGATATTTCAAAATCTCTGAAACTGGAGATGAAATGGTCTTGGGAATAATATGAGATGGTGAAATATTTGGGATGGTGATAAAATGATGATGCTTTGCTTTTGAACTTGTAGTACAGATCATACA
This sequence comes from Waltiozyma chaumierensis, assembly GCA_030566875.1. NCBI lineage: Eukaryota > Fungi > Ascomycota > Saccharomycetes > Phaffomycetales > Wickerhamomycetaceae > Waltiozyma > Waltiozyma chaumierensis. The sequence continues at coordinate 47,808 of JAKUBK010000017.1, read as the reverse complement.
GTTTCGATTTCAACCCTTTCAACTCTTCTGGTTTAGTGACAGGTTTCAGTAGTTTGAGTCCAGTGGTTGTGGAACTTCTTTCAAGACGAGCTTGGTTGATTAAGTCTTGGATATGATCGGGAATGGGGAGATTTGCCTGAGTGTAAATATCAAGGATCAGTTCCCAGTTGACACTTTTACAGTATAGATCAACTGTTTGTTTATTCAACGAGTGTGGTTCGAAGTCTAGAGCCTTGCTTAGATATCTCTTTATTTCTTGGATTTCCTCACTTGTCTCTGGCATTTTCCTACCGTGGATATGAATTGTTCCTTTAATATCCTTGATCTTATTGAAAATCTCATCTGATTGTATGATATTCTTCACCTTGTCGGAGAATTTTTCATTGATGGAGCTCATTCCACCTAAGGTATAATTTATAGCCAAGGAAGACTCCCTCAGCAGGGAAAGATAATGATTTGAAGGATAATAACGGCATGATACTAACGGATTGTTAATTGAACCTAAGGTTTTCCTCCCACCAATCGAATGGAAGAAATCATAATGCAAGAATGCAGGATGAATCGAAATGATATCTTTTGCAGTCTGCACTTCTTTGTATTTATTCTTTGTGGCATTGAAGGAGGATATTGTTCTTGAATTGAGTCTTCTTCTGTTATTGTTGTTATTATTGTAGAATATATTCAGTGAAACTTCGGATCGTAGAAACGGAGTCCTCAGAAAGATGGTTGACATAAAGAATAGAGCAGGTGGTTCGTGTGTAGTGAAGGGAGATAAACTTCGTCAGTTGTTTATTTAGTCATGGATAGTAGACAGTGCTAAGAATGGACCATTAAGAAAAGTTTATAGGTGTTCTTTTTAGTTGTTAGGCTCTATTGTAAGATGACAGCGGCTAATTAGCTAAGAGCTCAGTTATAACTTTTTAGGGCAAAAAAAAAAAAAAAAGTTCCTAGGGGTGTTTGGGTCACGTGCTAGTTAGCTTTTACACAGAAATCCTTTTACAAATAAACATATTTCTCATATTTAAGTTAAATAACAAGTGTTGTTTCTTTAGAATATTTATTTATATATATATATATACATGAAGTTGAGTGTGGAAAAACACACAAAGATTCAAAGGGAAGTGTTTGAATTCTCCTTAGCAGCAGCATGTTGTTCAACATTCTTGATGTTATCCTTTTCAATGATTTGAGCCTTTTGGATTTCATCGTATTCAAAATCTTCCAAAGTCTTCTTAAGAAGTTCATTCTTTATGAATTCTTGAGAGTTCATAACTTCGATTTCTTCAGCGGTTAATCCAAGGACAAGTTCTTCTTCTTGTTCTTGTTCTTGTTCTTTCTCTGTCTCAGTTTTAGGTTTATCCTCCAATTGATGTTTCTCCTCATTCAATAAGCGATGCAAGGCAGAGTTCTGATTGCCATACAACTCGTCGTATTTCCCAATCTCAGCAACATGGCCGTCATAACCCAGAACAATAACCATATCAGCCTTCTTGATAGTGGACATTCTATGAGCAATGGAAATCGTGGTGAGTTTTTCCTGTTGTTGCATTTTCTTCAAGGTTTCATTGACCAAAGTCTCTGATTGGGAATCCAAGGCCGAAGTAGCTTCATCCAAGATCAAAACAGAAGGGTTCTTGATCAAAGCCCTGGCGATGGAAATACGTTGCTTTTGACCACCGGATAGTAAAGCACCACGTGGACCAATCACCGTATCGTATCCATCTGGGAACTTGGTGATGAATTCGTGGCAATTGGCCTTTTGACACGCAGCAACAATCTCTTCTTCAGAAACATGGTAAGATTTCAAACCTAAAGTGATATTATCTCTGATGGTACCGGACATCAACACAGGTTCTTGCTGCACGACACCAAGGTATCTTCTTAAGGATTTGACATTGAACTGAGAGATATCCTTGCCGTCAAGTAGAATCCTCCCTGAGTTGATATCATAATAACGTAACAACAAGGAGGTTATGGTGGATTTCCCCTTACCAGAAGGACCAACAATACAAACGTTTGAGCCTTCAGGAATCTTGAAGTTGATATCTTGGAAAATCACAGTGTTTGGTCTGGTTGGATATGAGAATTTGACGTTTTTGAATTCAATTTCGCCTTTAGGTTTCTCATGTAATGGTTGGCCCTTTGTTGGGTTGATTAGAGGGATTCTGTCGATCAATTCGAATAATCTGGAGGCAGCACCTGTCCCCTTCATCAACTCGGAATAGAAAGAGGCGATCCCAAACATCGCAGAGCCAGAATGGTTCACATACAGCATGAACGCAGCCAATTCACCGACCGACAAAGTCCCAGCAGCAACCATCTGAGCACCATACGCCAGCACAGTGAGGAAAGTGGCATCACTAATAAAATAAATGGAGGAATAGAAAGTGGCGTTCAGTTTGGCTTCTCTTCTTCCTAGTTGGAACACTCTTCTGATCGCATCATTGTACTTGCTGAGCTCCTTCCCCTCAGCAACGAACGATTGAATCGTCTTGATCCCACTCAATTGCTCTTCGCCGACTTTGGTCAAGTTCCCTGTACTTTCCTGGATCTGTCTTGAGATGGTTCTCACCTTATTCCCAAAGATCAAAGTCCCGATGAGAATGCCCGGCAAGAAGATGAAGACGGTGCCGGCCAACTCCATGGAGATGTAGAACATCGACAAGATACTGACAGACCCATTGATGCTATGTTTGAACCCATCGCTGATGTTCTGAGTCATCGATCTCGAAACGACGAAACAGTCAGACCCCAATCTTGAAATCAAATCGCCCACTTTGTGGATATCGAAAAACGTTGAATCCTGAGACATTGTTTTCTTGATGACATTCGAACGTAATCTAGCAACCAATTTCTCCCCCAGGATACGCAGCATGATGATACGGCCATAATCAGCAGAGATACCGATCAGAAGCATCACACCAACAAGTCCCAGAAACTCATACAACGACAAATCAAACGCTATGTCGGGTAGTTTGCCGTCGATGATATTCTTCGTCGCGTCCAGCACTGCACCGTAAGCCCTTGGAATCATCATGTTGATAGTACAGGAGATGAAGAGCAATGAGAGGGCAACCAGAAGCATCTTACGGTCCGGCTGGGCCAGTTTGAAGAGCCGAACAACTTCTCTGAGAACTGTCATTGTGGTCTGTTTGGGTTCTTTTGGTTTAGTCGATGAATCGTCTTTAATATGCTGAGTGCTGGAAAACCTTCTGATGAGACCAAGAGAGCCCATGGAGGATCTCTGGCTCGGTATCGGCTGTATCATTTGGCTCGAGGAGGATGATAATAATAATAATATCTGACTGGACCTCTGACATAACGTAGACGGAGGAGGCCTTGTGAACTGGCTTGAAGGACGACGCACTGATGATGATCCATGGAACTGAAATATCTGGTGTGTCTTCCAAATTAGAGAACGATTGCTGGACAGAAGAGTCCTTGTTGGTGATGTAAGTCGTAGTGGGTTCAGCAGAAGTTGTTTCATGCTCTTTTTTTTTTTCTTTTGATTCTAGCTTCTTTTTTTTTTTAGGGATATTACTCAGTGGTTTGTATGTGTACGATAACAGTGGGAGTGGGAATTTAATAAAGTGGAGTGTAAGTATCCTTTAATTGGCGTTGAAACTGGGTACAATTATAATCCAGGTAATTAATATATCTGCAGTGTCTGTATAAAATCCTATGGGTGTGAATGGATCTGAGGTTTGAACTGATCCAAGACAAAGGAACGTAATACTAAATAAATGTGACTAACCTAAGAATAAATCTCCGACAGTGAAATTGTGGTTTATTTACTGTGGTGAACGAAATCTCAGGTTCCAGGTTCCAGGCCCGGTCGGCGGTTTGTTTTGGGAGCCGAACTACAGCTACAAATTACCGAAAAACGGAACTTCTTCACGTGTGTGCAGTAAAAGAAGGGATTCAGTCAAATTCAGAATGTATAAAAATGTGTGTATTGTAACTTATTAAAACCCTGTTTATCTAAGGAACCACATTTGTTTAGGTTATATTTTTTATGGTTTGTTTGGGTTTGTGTCTGTTTCGTTGGTTGTAAAATAATAATAAACTAATCTGTACGATCAAATTCTAAGAATAAATGTGAAGAGAAACACTTAGTTCTTTAATGGAACAGCTTCTTGAGCGACACCGTTAACGTACTTGATCATCTTAGCGTCAGACTTGGATCTAGCTTGAACGGCAGCGGTTTGTAATTCTGGCTTCAAAGAGTTTCTAACAGTTTGAGCAGAAATTTGCAAGTACTTGTTGAATCTGTGGATATCAATTCTATGTTAGTATGGGGGTGAATCTTCTAAATCGATATACATATATATCTATCCAATTGAACCATGATGAATCGTCGACAATTGAATGATATCTTTAAAATCAGATAAACATACGAAAAACCAGCTTTTCTCCAGGCAGACATTTTGGTAGGATTAGTTGTTGTGTAATACCGTTAAACTTCTCAGCGCCTTCTGGGGGGTGTATATGCGTCCATGTACCTTCTTCTTTCACTTTCAACCTTTCTAGTTTTAAATTTTGTAACGATTTTCATTTGTTCACAGATTTTGAAGGAAATTCGCGACTTTGGTTTGATGAATGAAAAAAAACATTGCCAAACTGTTCGCAATTTGCGCATATTCTACACCCAATTCGGGCTCTTTATTTCTCGCAATTCTGTCACGTGGACATCCCCCATTTTTTAATTGTATTGAATTAGATATAGGTGTATTTTTTTTTGTGCTTTTTTAAACAGATCACAGAATGTTCCAATTCACGCTTATTCCCTCATTTGGCAAAACCAAAATATATGATACATTTGTGTGCTACTAAGGTAGGGATCCGTTTGTAAAAGCATCAAACATCAAACAATTTTATTTGAAGACGCTTTGGAAAGATAGAACAACAACAAAAAAGAGCAATATCAACTGTTATATCTGCAAACCCAATCTCTATCTTATTGATCTTTAAATAGAGTCTCTTGCCGACTACTTCTGGCCTAACTCTCCCTTCCTAATCAAGATCAAATATTTCCTAATGGCTACACTATCAGATCTACTTACCCTTAAAACTGACTTCAATCTTTTCAAAAGCGTCACCACATTAGATCCTTACAATTTACAAACTGTTCTTTCGGCGATATCAGATCTGCTTGATTATGTCAACATCCTCAGTTGTATATTTGAAGAGATACAGCTAACAACAACGACCAATCCTACCATCTTCACACTCAATTGGTATTGTGAAGGGAAATCTAAGTTCAATGATCTTTACAGAAACATTGAATCAATTGATTCCTTACTACTTCAAATTATAAACTTGCTAGACTCAAACATTGACAAAGATCCTCAGATCTCACAAAGTGATGTATTTGAAAGAATAGATGAATTGACTGAGAGCTGTTTTCAATTGAAACAACAATATTTTATTAGTTTCAAATCAAAAGTTGATCTAGCTACAGAACATGAAGAATTCAACAACACACTCAATTCAATCAACTCAGAACTGGAAAAGTGTCTTCAATTATGTATGGAAATTCATGAAAAGAAATACTCTTCTCCATCTAGTTACACAACAACATTTGACCTTGAAACACTAACAAAAAAGTTATTCAATCAAAAGTCCAATTTGCGGTTACCATTATTCAATCAGATCGATCAAGAAATCTACGAAGAGTATCAAAGACTTTCTGATATGGTAGACCCATTGAAAGCCAGTTTGGAATTCATCCCACCAAGAATTGAAGAATTCAAAGTCAAATATTTCTTTCAATCGGATCTTATAGATATTGGATATATCGATGAAAGATATGAAAGTCTAGTGAGGGAACTCAGCTACCTTACCTCTGAGTTGGCCGATTTAAAGAACGAGATCGTTCATAAGAAATGGAATGAGATCTTTGGATATCTTAACAATGAAACCGGGTTTATGATCGGTTCTATTGAAAGAGAATTGACCAAATTGGATCTTACGCAAGCTGAAAGCACTGATATTGATGTTCCAGAAGAAAATATCAAACGAATTAGATACACTTCTCTAACAGTTCAAAATACCTTTGATGTTTTACATATCGCCATTGATGAAGATTTGGTGGATTTATCGGTTATGGAGAGAAGTAACGAATTGGCCCTGTGTTGGTTAGATTTGAGAAATAAGATTCCACATTCTTATCTTGAGGCTGAGGAAGATCTTGCCAATAAAACCATTGAAGATATCGCAAATGATTTGGCTGAGAATTTAAAGTTATTAACGCTAGAGAAAAGTGCAATTGATTCAGAGAAATCCTCGTTCTCTCCGACTTCTAATGCTACAGTAGCAGGGAATGTTAGGAATGAACCAATGACAAAGAAAGAGAAGAGAAGAAGTCGAGCTGGTGAATTCTTTATGGGGAAATTGAACATTATTCCTGTGTTAGTAGAAGATGAAGAGAAGAAACCTTCTCCAAGAAATTCTCTCACCTTATCCAAAGATTCCATTTTCAACAGAACTCCAGAATTGATCCAAGAACGGTTCCAAATCAGACAAAGAAGCCAACATCCAGAAACCTTAATAGTTGATCATCGCAACACAACTGAAGGTGAATCAATAACTTCAATGCTCCACGATCAAAGTACAAATGAAATGGAATCTACTCCTGCTGATCCCACTAGTCATTTCAAACCCGATATTAGTGTCATTTCTGAGATGGATACTCCATTGTCTGAAAAAATCATCAAATTAAGGTCTGTCTCAGATGAACATGACGTTTTCATATCACCAAATCTTAATAAAATCGTCAAACCAAAGGAATTGCCTAGCTATACAATTCCAAATTCCCCAGAACCAATCATAAGAAGACAAAGACTACTGGACACTACCCAATCCGAATCAAGACCATCAAGAATTCCTAGACCAATTTCCAAAGCTGCTTCTATCCGACAGGAAAGACCTATATCGTTTCTGAACGCACCATCTACAGATTCTTTAACTAAATCATACACTGATATCCAACCTACACGGTCAGGTCGTTTATTCCAATCTTCAAGACTATCTAATTCAGCATCCTTGGACCAGACACCTTCCAAAATTCGTCATAAAAGACATAGTTTGATACCCAGACCAACACATCTAGACACTAACCAATCTTTTTTTGATATCCCAAAATCATATGATAATTTCGATTCCTATTCTTCAACACCAAATGGATCCTCTTTACCAAAACAAACAAACTCTTCCATAAGTTCAGATAGACCCTTAAGTCGTTCTAGTTTCATACCTAGACCAACCAGTTCAATGGAAGGACATTTCAAAAGGTTATCACAGCCTAATAATCAATCCACTAGAAATACTGTTTTATCCACCACTACCACTACTACTTTTCAAACGGATTTTATTGGTCATAGAAATCAAGGAATTAATACTTATGTTACAGCTTCCAGTGGTAATTTAAGTTTTGAAGATGATGATGAGACTTTTTAGTTGATCTATTCTATTCTATTGTTATAGAGCTCTCTAAGTTCTCACATATATTTAACTATCGATATAGTACGATAATGAATGATATAATATAATAAATGGTGGTGTTATAGTATCAATTTAGTAAGACTGGGACCCATAGCCATGTGATATGATAGAATAGTATATATCATGAGAATACAGCTACATTGGTTCTACATATCAATTTGACCGATATCATTAAACCATGCAGCTTACAACAATATATACATGGTGTTAAAAACTCATTATTAAATAACCTGCATCCTGATGATATAAATATTTGGTTCAAAAACTTTATAAAAAAAATTCATAAAACAGTTTCAAGATAGCTGGTACTTTAAATTGGGATTCTATAAATTGAGATCTACCTACGTGCCTGTTAATAATTGTAAATAGAATTTGGCAGGGCATTTATAATTATTTTAATTTTATAATATTTTTATTTATAATAAATTTAAAAATTTATTAAAAATTATTGATATAATTAACCTCATTTTGCAAAACAATCCATTTTAAATCTTAAAAATTAACATGTAATATTACGTAATTAGTGAAATAATTAATTAAATATAAATTTATATTAATTATATATCATGTAATATTATAAAATAATAATTATAGATCACCAATATTAATATCGAGAAACAGATCTATAGTTTAAATGGCATTGGCCAATATACAGAATACAAGATCATGACGTCGTCGTAACGTCCAAATTATTGAAAACAACGTCATGTATACGTAGATCAAGTATAATGTATATCTTATAATACTTCTAATGTTCGTAGTAAAATACAAATGAAGATTCACAAGTACTGATAAATATGGAAATCAGGGGCAACATATATATATATATATATATATAACTGTATTGATCTATCATACATGTATGTGAGAATCTGGAAAGATTGAATCTTGATTGATCCTCAGAAATACTTTTGTGAATCTCAAACATATAAGATAATTGTGCTACAAATTATTAGCTTTAGGGTAAAAATCAAAAAAACGTGAACATAATAAAACAAAGATGTACATAATAAAATCCCAAAACACATAAGAAAACAAGGCTGCTTAGCAGATGAGCAAGAAAAACATAAAATCATAAGTCAGACAAACTTATCACACACCAGTCAAACCATTCCAAGAAACAGAGCAATTTGAGTTGAGGTGTGTGTGATAGAAAGAATCGGAAAAAAAATGGAAAACAAATCATGATGAAGGATAACATAGAAATGCCAGAATTAAAAGTGACAACTAATAATACAGATGATGGACATTAATAGGGGGAAACAAAAACATTGATGGAATTCAGTAAAAAAAGATAAAGAAGGATTGGATTTAATTTTCATCTAATCTTTCACGTCTTTCTCTTTCTCTTTCCAAATTTTGATTCAAATAACTTAAGGCTCTTTCGACATTCTTTCTAGCACCGATCAATTGGAATTCTCTGAAGCTGTCATCATCTTCAGGAGAGATAACGATTTGGGTTCTTGTGGACTTACGGATCTCTTGGATTCTGGAACCACCCTTACCGATCAAACAACCAACCATATCAGCTGGGAATTTAACAATCTGTTCATATTCACGATCTCTGGATTCAGCACCATTGCTGTATGAGTTATCATACTGACGGTGTTCGAATTTGGCTGGGGCAAAGTATCTCACGTTGCCAAGGGCACTGACATCTTCCAACAAACATTTACAAAGAACATTGAGAGCGTCTTCGATACATTGAGCATCACCTTGTAATTCAACCAATCTTTCGTTGGATCTAGGCAAGAAGTCCTTGGAGGCAACAAGCTTGACGTTGTAGACACCTTGTAAGGCTTTTATACGGGCACCTTGTTTACCAATGATGGAACCGATTTGAACATTTGGAACAAGAAGTCTTAAAGAGGTAACATCAGGTTCGTTGGACTTAACCAAAAGATTCTTCAATGGGAAGTATTGGAATTCTTCTTCAGAAGAGTTGTTGGCGATCAAAGCTTGGGTGATTAAACCTAAAGCTCTAGAAACAGATTCAATAGAACCAGAAACGGTTAGAATACGTTCCAAGAAGCCATGAACAACAGAAGAAACAGCGGCTTGAACACCAGTTTCTTCCCTGAGACCAGCAATGACAGAACCTTGCTTACCGATGATGATGCCGGCTTCCTTAACAGAAACTAAAACTCTAAGGGTGATCTTGGTGATGTTATCTGGTTCATTGGATGGTAAAACTGATGGGTCAAAGTCTTCAACAGCAGGGGTGGCGCCAGCAGCAGAGGATGGGACAGAGGAGGTTGGGTCTGATGTGAAGTTGGCATCAAACAAGGATTCTGATTGGTTCAATTGTTCTTCGTGTGACATGATTATATGATGAAGTGTAATGTTATCTCAAGGATTGTGAAGAAAGGGCGGGGGGCTGATGGGAAGGATGAAGAGGAGGTTGTGTAAGTTGTTGATATGGAGGGAATTGAGTTGGTAATAAAAGATAGTAATGCTCTTAGACTCTAACGACCTGCTATTTAATTCTGAAAGTTAAAGGAAATGGATAAAATATAGACAGGCTCATAGTCTCATTACTCTATATAATCCTTCATTGCCCTTGTTTATTTTCATCTTAAATTTTTTTTAACGTCTCTCTGTGTTTGGATTGCTGCAAAAATAGGTAATTTTTCACGAAAAATTTGCACAAAACCTCTCCTATAACGTGTATATACCGATTTCTAAAAAAAATTGTTTAGCAGGTGATCTGTTATTAGGTCTGAAATTACGTAATAGAAAGGAGATGGCTATTCGCTGAGTGCGTGCGGTTGCCGAAGAGAGAAATACTTAAAAATTAAGAGAGGGGAGTTTATCACCTCAGTTGATGCAGGTGGTCATTCTTTTGTGAAGCCAGTCTACCCCGAGACGGCTTATCAGCGCGTAACGTTATGCCAAAATCCAAAAATTGTGCCAAAATATTGGAGTTTATACAGCTCTTCCTGCAAAACCACCACTTTATGTGCTCTAAAACGCAGAATTAACCGTTAAAATATTCTTTTGAGCTGCAATGTTTAAACAAGATGTACCGTTCTTGGATGAAAACAGGTGTTAAAATAGCTGAAACTAGTACCTCTTAGTTACATCGCGCCACCAAGCTTTTCTATAGGCTGAGATAAGATCAGATCATATTAGATCTGAGTTCATGTCTACTTGTATAAATACTTTAGAAGATTCCATAGTCAAAGAGTTCATTAAAGTATGATAATAGTTCTAGTCTGTATCGAAAAGACACAAAAACTAAAATCACATAATGTACGCCAGAACTTTCTCTACAACAGCCAGACAATTAATCAACTCCACTGCCAAATCTAACACAGTTCTTCTCACAAAGTCCATCAAGCCAGCTTCTGCCAGACTTCAAGTGGGTAACTCTTTTGATTCTTTCAAGGAATACAGAAAGTCCGCTATCCAACATGGTCCTTTAAAGAGAAACTCCAAGTTATTTGCCACTTCTGCTGCTCCAGTTGACTCTTCTAAGGTTTGGTTGAACGAAAAGGCCAGAGAATCTGCTTATTAATTTAGATAGATAAAGACATTCAGATAATTCAAACTCATGGTCTTAGGAGTGGTATTCGTGCTGGTAACGGTTCACTTCATTTGGGCTTACCAGTCACACATACTCTATTGATGGAAATCAGGTGTACTGGTTCCATCATACACGCAAATACTTTGGATGATCCATCCCATTATACCACACACAATTTGAAAGTTGAATCCAAAAAGCCTTGATGGTTTAGATCAATCTTTCATATTTTCTTCTTCTTATTATTGCATATACAACTGATTCATATAGGTTAGGGTTTCATAAATTTGGTTTTAAAATTAACGGTTAATTTTTTTTACTAAGGGGAGGTTTTTTTTTGTTTTTAAATAATGTATGCAATAACTAATTTAAACAATATTATTTTTATTTCTGTATTTTGCATTTGCTCATTATTCTAGTATATGTTAAACTTGACCTCAGCTTCAAATACATTAAATTCTAGTAGGTCTACGTCATATATATATATATATATATATATACTATTATTCTCTGGACAAGTTCAAGCGATATAGATGACACGTTCTAAAAATGAGGAACCCCATAACTTGTTAAAGTCATGTTCACCACACTAAACAAACCTTCACCCAAAACCAACCCACTGCTGAACACAATCATACCAGTTTTACCTTCGGATCCAACTCTCTTTATCCAAATATAAGCGATCACACCACCAATAAATCTAGCAATGGTGAAAGAAGGAGCGTTGTAAATACCTATACCAACAGCAACACCAGAAGGCAACCAGACCAAATAATTCTTGAATCGTTCGTCGTTCTTGTAAACGTTCTTGACAAAGGAGATCACAGCGAAAATGGCACCAAAGGTCAATGCAAATTGATAGGCATAAGGAGGCAAGCCTTCACCCATAACCAATCTTGAACAATCAATCCAGATAATAGCAGTAGGGATTCTGAAAATATCATTAGGGATCTGATAAACTCGATTGTAAACCTTGTACATGATGCTGGACAAAAACACAGACCATACCGTACCAATCATCTGTGCCAAAAATTGGGCCTTTGGAGACGCACCGATTAAATGGCCAGTCTTCAAGTCTTGCATCAAGTCACCAGCTTGTTGAGCTCCTGCTTCTGCGATAGCTCCTGCAACCAAGTTGACCAACACAGCACCTGGATGATCACGAGGAATAACCAAGGCGAAGACCAACTGAGATAGCTTACCGATACCACTAACTGGGTTCAAATCTGTTTCACCCAAAGCACGAACACCCAAAATTGAGAGAAATAAGGCAAGAACAATGGCAATGAGAAGAGCATGCACCGGCACGATTGTGGATCCAAACAGATAAAGCATCGTCAATACACAGAGCAAAGAGGATAAAATAACACCAATGACAACGGTTTTCAACCCAACCAAATACTCATCCTCGACATCGACAACACCGTCTTTATCCTTGTTTGAGCCAGTGATAACCGTCTCTCTTTTCTCAACCATCTTAGAATAAATATGGTAAAACGATCTCACAGTGACAACAAGAAAAGACACGACGGAATCAGCGACCATAACAGCTAAAGAAATCCATAAGATCCAACCTTGGGCGCCTGTTTTCCAATCGCTGATGTTATCATTTGGAGCCCATCCTTTAGACTTTGCCAATGGAGCCAAGATAGCCCAACCAAGAACCGTTCCAAATAACATATATGACACAGTTGGTAAGCCCATGATTATCCCTTGTCCAATGTATGCTGGTGAAGGCTGTAAGGTCCACAGATATGTCTTTGCTAGATGTCTGCCGAATATTGGAACCGAACGAAGATCTGGAAAGAAATAGGTTAGAAGTGTGTATGCTGAGGACCAAGTGAATGTCCGTGTGAGCGAGGAGATGTTTGATTGATATTGGTTTGTTTTCGAGGACACTGGCGCCAATGATAACAATGGCGATGATTCTGTGATTGATGGTCCTTGTGTATCTGTTGAGAGATTGTCCTCATCTTCATCACTGCTACTGCTACTAAGCAACAAATCATTGTACTGATGAGGCAAGCGATTCTTCTTGTTCTCATTCAAATCATGATGGATAGTTGTGTCATTCATAACAGAAATCAAAGTAGCAGTGGCACTTCCCGAGGGGAAAGGCAAGTTCTCTTTAACAATGACATATTTTCTCAACGGAACAGCAAAGAAGATCCCAAAGAAAGCCAAACCAGTTGACCATACAATCAGATCCCACAATGAAAAGTTGATTAGTTCCCCAGTGCCAGATTCACTCTTTTGAAGGAACTTTTCAATAGCAGGAACAACACCTACAAACCCATAAGCTAAAGGTCCTGTACCCACAGCAACAGCAATGCTCTGTATAAAGACATTTTCGACGTCAGTGAAAGGAAGTGCGTTCTTCATGAGTTGTGGGAATGAGTTGAAAATAGCAAAGGATAACAGAGCAGAGGGTAAGGACATCATCGAAACCCAGCCTGTTTGTAAACCGAATTGGAAATTGGAAATTAAGATAATCGATCCGATTAATAGACCAGCTATTATTGCACGAGGTGTGATTTGTTGAATTGAAGGTTTCTGATGCCATGGTATTGTTCTCCAGTTTGATGGTGGTTGGAGTAGGTGTTGGTTTACTGTTGTCTCCGACGACGTTATTGATTGATGGCTCATCATCGTTATATGTAGTACTGTTGTATATCTGGAATTTGTCAGCTATTAATTAGAATGTCAATTAGTACCTACTGATTAGTGTTAGAGAGTCGATGGTCAGTCAAGTTTAAAGTCTAACTCAACTAGAATATAGAATACTATCGGAATTATAGTACATCAGAAACTACATGATCTTGATCTGGTTTTATATTTAGTAAAAGAAGATATGTCAACGATATTTTAGATCATATTGATGGATTACAACTTAGAGATGGGCTTGTGCCTTGTGGGTGCTGATAAAATCCCAAGGAAAAGATTTCCCTTTTAAGCTTTAAACGCGAGTCTGATCGCGTCATTGTTTAAAACTGTGGCTTTTATCTCTTCTCCGTACCACAAAGTTGACTGACCGAGTCCCGAAACTCAAAAATCAAAATAAAATTTCATTTTTCTTAATCACGTGAGCTAAAAGTTATAAAAAACTTGTAAGTAGCATAAATATGCAAAGGGGGGTTTTCATTAATATAAATGGTATAAATCCAAAAACAAAAAGTCCATTATCAATTAATTAGCAATAGCTGAAAAAATATTTGGCAAATTTGATTTGTAATCATGTCTGAACTTTGTTATCAAAGTAGTGGTTTCTTTTGGTAGGGTGATTGTAATCTATCAACCCATTATCTAATAGTCATAATCTTACTAGTCATAGCCTTGCCACTAACCAAACCTGTATTCTTTCTTGCCTTATTCAATTCTTCATTACAGTTGAAGATTTTGTGGAACTTCAAGTTTTCATCACCCCCAACAGTGGCCAATATACTACCATCTGGAGAAATCTGTCCAGATATTATTCTAGCATCATGGGCATGTTCAATTTCAGCGACTTTGATTTGATGATCATACGAATAAACGGAAATCGCATTGTTTGGATACCCACCAGTAGCAACAATTTCTTTACCAAACACATCTGAAGATCCCCAATTCAATGAAGAGATCTGTGTACCTGTGTCAATAGTATTCAATCTTGCACCTGTAGTAGTGTTCCAGAAATTGATCTTTTGATCACTTGAACCACCACCAGTAGCCAATAGAGACAGCGTATCAGGACTCCAAGCCAAGGCCTTAACAGCACCAGTATGAACATGTTTAGTAAGCTGAGGAACAGAGGAACGGCAATCCCAAATGGTGATAGCGTTATCGTTAGAGCCAGAGGCCAATTGCAACCCATCTGATCTATATTCTAACCCACAAACCTCTCCGACATGATTCTCCAAAGTGGAAACAATATGATCCTTAATTCTAACATCATTAACAAAGATCTCACCACTTCTACACCCAGTAGAGACTAAGTTATCAAACCAACTCTGAACACCAATTCTGGCCCCTGACCCAGTATCCATAGTCCGTACCTTCTCACAACTCTCAATATCCCAGATCTGAACCAATCCAGACTCCATCCCCACAGATAGATGTGTTGAATCATCAGACCATCTGACAGAAGTGATTGGCTCATTGAACGAATGGAGAAGGTCCACAGAACCACTTGACGCATTCCAGATATAACAGTCACAGCCAAGAGCAATGGCTAAGAAGTTGGCACTGGACCAACTGATCAAATTTAAATAGAAATCATCGTTAAAATCTGGAGCATCAAGAACTCTTTCCGGAGTCGTGTTGATCTTTCTGGATCTAAGTGGATTAATTGAATTCTTCTTGAAATCATATTGGGAGTTTCTGGAGTTAAGACTAATCACTGAAGATTTTGATTGTGGTGGCTTCAATTTGAATTGTAAGATCTTCTCATTCATCTGTAATCCACAAGCATCAGCAACAGTCTGTTGATAAATGAGTTTATTCTGTGCCTCAATATGTTTAGATGGTGAAGCATTTGCTGGTGGGGCCAGTTGATCGTCCTCCCTCATAAGTTTCCCATTGGAGCTTGAGTAATTTGAAGGAATAAATCTATCAGTGGTGGACAGACTCATGGATGAGCTTGATCTGAGTAAAGGCGGCCTTTTGGTCTTTTCCCAATCTGGTCTCACAACATTAAGCTTTGTAGGCGAAGTAAGTGATAGCGTGGAGCTTCTCTGAGGACTTGTGCCTGTTCTGTTGGATTTATACTTGGTGGAATGTTTGAAGCTTGTTGTCTTTGTGGCATGGTTTGCTGATTGGTATTGGATATTTGTACTGTGAGTTTGACGTGTTGTCAATCTATGCGTTGATCTTGGTGATTCCAATACTGTTGATATGGACATTGTATGTATTTGTTTATTAGATGTGAAAGAATGAGGTGGTTTACCAATGCAAAATTGTTTTTGTGAATGGCTTTTCCTATATGCTTCTGTTCAGAAGGGGAAAAGTCTTCAATGAAAAATATGATGGGTATTAAAATGACAACGACAAAGAAAGTGATGAATGCCTAAGGATTGTGTGTCTTGTAGAGGACCTGCCTTTGTGATTAACTCTAGCTAAAAACTCAGGTCCAGCCCGGTATATGACGATAAAAAGATGGGATGGGGGAAAAGGGTATATGGTTGTAGTTATGAAACTATATTTGTGGTTGACTGGGTCAAATGATTGATCTGTTGATAATTTCAACAAGAATAACTTGAATTGATAATATCAGAAATTTCTATTTCCTGCTTTGTGGAAAGATGAAGCTTGGCCTTGAAAGATCTATCGATCCCTATTTCTGTGCACAAGAAATCTGCTTTAGATTTTCAGCCATTTTTTTTTTTAATTGGAATGTTACATAAAGTGCCTTTATTTACATTTTTCCTAAAACGGAACTGTAATTGGTGTTTGATTTTACCCGCAAAATATTGACACAAATAGATTTAGTCACGTGGTATAGTCACGTGTGGAGGCTAAGAAATTTCGCGGGAGATGAACTTCTAAACTTGTTTGGAAAAATTAATAGATGTTGTCATCAATATCAATCTGGATAAGTTCAGAAATGATTTTTATCAATTAACTATCCAGTGATACAATGGCTAAGAAGAACAATAAAGCCGACAAGGAAGCCAAGAAGGCCCGTATGGCAGAGAAGGCCAAGAAGGCCACAGCCAAGGCAGAAAAGAGTGGTAAGAAGAAGGCCAAAAAGTTAGGAGATGTTGATTCTGAAGATGAAGATGACATGGATATTGATACGATTCTTTCCAATTTCAAAAAGGAACAAGAACAGTACCAAGCTGTTAACATTGAGATCACTGGTAGACCATCACGTCGTATCAATTCTTCCATGATTGCTAATCCTTCACACACCAAGCGTGAATTATTCATTTATGGTGGTGAGAATACTCAGAACGGTTCGACAACATTCTACAATGAATTGTACACTTATTCTCTCGATTCCAACACCTGGCGTAAGATCACCTCTCAGAACTCACCAACACATAGATCATCTGCAGCTGTTGGTTCTCACCCATCTGGTCTTGTCCTCTTACATGGTGGTGAATTCTCTTCTCCTAAACAGAATTCCTTCTATCATTATTCAGACACTTGGATCTTAGATTGTGATACTAAGGAATGGACCAAGATCGAACAACGTAATGGTCCATCTGCCCGTTCAGGACACCGTATCACTACCTGGAAGAACTATTTTATTTTATATGGTGGGTTCAGAGACTTGGGGTCTTCAACCTCATACCTGAATGATCTTTGGGTGTTCGACATCACGAATTATAAATGGAAGCAAATTGAATTCCCAACAAACCAACAGACTCCAGAGGCTAGATCCGGTCATTCTTTGTTACCTTCCGCTGACGGCGCTGTTCTATGGGGTGGTTACACTAAAGTGAAAGCAGGTAAAGGGTTACAGAAGGGGAAGATTCTTTCCGATTTATGGGTGTTGAAAATGAAGGCTGATTTGTCCAGTGTTTCTTGGGAAAGAAGAAGAAAGCTTGGGTATCAGCCAAGTGCCAGAGCTGGTGCTTCCATGGTTCACCATAAAGGTAGAGGTGTGATGTTTGGTGGTGTCTATGACTATGAAGAGACTGAAGAAGGGTTGGCCAGTGAGTTCTATAACGATTTGGTCAGTTATCAAATCGAGGGGAACAGATGGTATTCGTTGGCTCTAAGAACACAGAAAAAGGGAGCAAACAACAGACCTGTTGTCAAGAAGAAGGGCAAAGAAAACAGAGATGATGATTTGGAGGAAATCTTGAACAATTTATTGGCCAAGGCCAACATTTCCAACGACGATTCTGATGATGAAGAGATTGAGAAGGAATTGCTGAAGGCTGATGCTGAAGATTCTGACTCCGAAGACGAGTCTGACGCTGTTCATTACCCAGTTGTAAACCGTTTGCCACATCCTCGTTTCAATGCATCCACTGCTGTGGTTGATGATTCTTTGTTCATCTTTGGCGGTGTTTGGGAACATGGCGAGAAGGATTATTCCATCGACTCGTTGTATTCCGTTGATTTAGGGAAGTTGGATGGCTTGAAGATCTACTGGGAAGATCTCACTGAAGTCGAAAACGCAAAGGATGAAATTGATTCAGAAGATGAGTTCGATGACGACGAAGATGACGATGAAGATGACGACGATGAAGAAATCAAGGACCAGAAATTAGTCGCCGAAGAAGAAGAAGAGGAAGAAGAAGAGGAAGAAGAAGGGGATGAACCTGAAATCCCTGATCTAAGACCATGGTTACCACACCCAAAGCCATTTGAATCCCTACGTGCTTTCTACGTTCGTACTGGTGCTGCATTCTTAGAATGGTCCATCTCCAACGCCAGAGGTGAAGTGAAGGGTGCTAAGCATTTGAAGAGAAAGGCCTTTGATTTGTGCCAGGATAGATGGTGGGAAAGAAGAGAACAGATTAGAATCGAAGAGGATAAGTTTGAAGAAATGGGTATTGAAGGTGTGGTGGAGAAGGATACCACTGCTAAGACTGGTGGGTCCAAGAGAAGATAGATTGCATTGCTTGGAGAATATAGATAGCTAATATCAGTAATAGGCGTACATATATGTATATTAAACTATGTCTGAGTATACTTATTTAATCTTAATTGTTATATCCTAGTACGTTTCGAAGATATGATCTATTAGTGTACAAGATATATATAAATGGTTTTGATTAAAAAACAATAAATTAAAATGAGGAAAGGATAAAACTATAGATATATGCAAAATTAGGAGACAACTCTAAGCAAAATGAATACCGACTTGATGGAATGCGTAAAGCAACTTCAAGAAATCATTCTGGTCACACTTACCAGCTCTCTTCTCAGACAAACCAGTCTCAGCGAGAACCTGATCGATCAAACCCTTGACGATCTCCATAGTGTTCTTATCCTTAGCATCATCAACCATAGCGTCTCCATCCACAGAGGCCAAGTAGGTCTTGTAGTTCTTCTCCAAGATCTCCAAAACAGACGTGGACTTGAACCCAGCATTGATGGTTCTATTCTTTCTCACAAATACAATACGTAACAACCCATCCCATTCGTTGAAGTCCACCTTAGGACGAGGGTTCTTAATCTCAATCCTCACGACAGAAGATTCAACTTGTGGAGGAGGTCTGAAATTGTTCTTACCAACCTTCATGACATGTGTCACGTTGGCCCACATCTGAACGTTGGCGGAAAGACGACAGTACAAAGAATCACCTGGTCTAGCCAAAAGTCTCAAGGCGAATTCTCTTTGGAACATAAGAATGGAAACTCTAGGAGGTTTAGGTTGATTGATCAACTTGAAAACCAAAGGCGATGAAATCTGATAAGGCGTGTTGGAAATACAGATGTCGAAATATGGTAATTCTGTCTTCATGAAGTCACCCAACATGATCTCCAACTTCTTTTCAACTGGTGTACCATGGACACGCTTAGTCAATTCAGCACCCATTCTAGGATCCATTTCCACAGCAACAACCTTACGTGCTTGCTCCAAAATTCTCACAGTCAAGTTACCAGTACCTGGACCGACTTCAAGAACGATATCTGAAGGTTTGATTTGTGCTTTGTCAACAATACCTTGTGCAATTAAAGGATTCTTAAGAATATGTTGACCTAAATCAGTATTGAATTTGAAAACGGATTGCATGTGCTTTTCAGCAGCGACTTGAGCACCACCGTTTGAACCAGCAGAGTATTTGTTTTGCTTAGCGGCTTTGCCCATTATTATGATTAAGTTTTATGAGAAAGTCGAATCCAAAGTTTATCTCATCGATTTGATCTATTTCTCTTTCCTATCATATATATATATCTATTATTTTAGAAAATTTTGGAATTTTTCTTTTGTTGTGAAAAACAAACGGTATGCGCACGTAATACTTTACAGTTAGTCACATGATCAGTGTCACGTGCTATGAAGATGGTAGGTTAGTTCTTGGGGGGATAAAAACATATGGTAACACTTAAATAATCAGCTAGCTGTACCATAGTCCACATACAATCAACACAATCTTACAAAACCTGGAAGATTGGTTTTATCAACAATCAATTCCTTCGGTTCAAAACTTTCAATGAATTCAATATCACTATCACCTTTCCCACCAGCAAACTTATCATACTCATTAAAAACACTCGTTATACTCCAACCCTGTAACAGCTTCCTCATGATTCCAACAAGAACCCCTACTCGATGCTTACCTTTATTGGAATGAATAAGCACTGGGTGATTCTTAGAATTCAATATGATTTTCAAAGCTTGATGAATGGCTTGTGGATCGTTCATGATGAATGGTTCAGATGACGATTTCATATGGATGTAGATGAAATTGATCCCTTCTGTTTCTAGAAATTTGTAATATTCATCATTGTCTGTCTTATCTCCTAGATAGATTACTGTTTTTAACTGAAGGGTTTTCAAAAAGGGGAAATTGATCGGCATGGGGTGACCAGATCGGTATATGCTATCTTCAACTAGACAGAAGTTTAAAGGTGGGACATATTGTGGCTTGGTCATTTGTTTAAGGTGTGTGCGTGTGTGTGTGTGTTTCTTGTTTCACTAGAACTCTTCCCACCAGCTTGATAGTAAGTGTTGAAAGATCATGAAGCACCCTCTTCATAGTACTATAACATTATTGTTTCTTCAGTTCCTTCTGCATAGTAAAAAAACAGCCGTTCAATATTGGCAGTTTGCTGTGTAAATGCCAAATTGTGGCGGGTAAATTCGTCAAGTTAACTAAAACTATATCAACGTCATCATAAAGCTAAAAATATCCTTGGAAACACAATACAACAACATAACACTTCTGAAATAGATCGTTTTTAAACCACCACCAAGGATACAATGCCATTCAAGGACCAATTACAAGCGCTATTCACGGCTCATCAAAAGCCATCCCATTTGAACTTCACCTACGGTACAGCTGGTTTCCGTACTAAGGCCAACACTTTAGACAGTGTTGTGTTTGTTGTTGGTATTCTTGCCTCATTACGTTCCAAATATTTGGAAGGTCAAACCATTGGTGTGATGATCACTGCTTCCCATAATCCTCCTGAAGATAACGGGATTAAATTGATTGATCCTCAAGGCGAGATGTTGGAACAATCTTGGGAGAAATATGCCACTGTTTTAGCAAACTTGGGTGAATTTGAGGAATTGTACCAAGAGGTGGTTAGATTGGCTTCTGAGTTGAAGATTGATTTGGAAACTCCATCCAGTGTGATTATTGCCAGGGATTCCAGGGATTCTGGTGTCGCTTTGACCAATGCTACTATTGATGGTTTGAAGAGCTTGGACACCAAATACCATGATTATGGCTTATTAACCACTCCACAACTGCATTATTTGGTCAAATGTATCAATACCAAGGGCGCCTACGGTGAAGCCACAGAAGAAGGGTACTTTGTTAAGCTCTCCACTGCTTTCAAGAACATATATGAAAACTTTGTCCAATCCAATGAAAAGATCAAGATCACAATCGATGCTGCCAATGGTATTGGCGGTCCAAAGGCTGAGAGATTATTCACTCAATATCTTTCCCAATACGTCGATTTCGAACTTGTTAATAACCAATACCAAGATCCAACCGCTTTAAATGTTGGTTCCGGTGCTGATTTCGTCAAGACTAACCAAAAATTACCAAACAATGTCACTCCAACTTC
Organism: Waltiozyma chaumierensis; assembly: GCA_030566875.1. Classification (NCBI taxonomy): domain Eukaryota; kingdom Fungi; phylum Ascomycota; class Saccharomycetes; order Phaffomycetales; family Wickerhamomycetaceae; genus Waltiozyma; species Waltiozyma chaumierensis. The sequence goes on along the minus strand of JAKUBK010000017.1, from coordinate 26,102 downwards.
TTTACAATTATACTCCTCATTTGACGGTGATGCTGATAGAGTCGTTTTCTACTATCAAGACAGCAACAAGGTTTTCAAACTATTGGATGGTGATAAGATTGCCACTTTGTTAGCTGGTTTCTTCAAGGACTTATTATGTAAGTCAGGATTATCCGCTGAGATTGGTGTTGTTCAAACGGCTTATGCCAATGGTTCATCTACCAATTATATCACTGAGGTCCTACAGGCCCCTGTTGTCTGTACTCCTACCGGTGTGAAGCATTTACACCATGAAGCTGCTAAGTTTGACATTGGTGTTTACTTTGAAGCCAATGGGCATGGTACTGTTCTATTCTCTGACTCGTTCATTGATACTTTACAAACAACCGAACCATCAACCCCACAAGAGAAGAGAGCCATTGACGCTTTGGTTGAAATCTCCAACTTGATCAATCAAACCGTTGGTGATGCCATCTCTGATTTATTGGCGGTGTTGATTGTCTTGGCTATTAAGCAATGGACACCTGATAACTGGGATGAATCATACACAGATTTACCAAACAGATTGGCTAAGGTGATTGTCCCAGATAGATATGTTTTCAAGACAACCAACGCTGAGAGACAATTGACTTCTCCTTGTGGGTTGCAAGCTAAGATTGATGAAGTTGTTGGTAAGTATCATAAGGGTAGATCTTTTGTTAGAGCTTCTGGTACGGAAGACGCTGTTAGAGTTTATGCTGAGGCTGCCACTAGAACTGAAGCTGATGAATTGTCTAACAAGGTTTCCGAGTTAGTCAACAATGCCACTCAATCTTAAATGATTGTATATACATACACTATATAGGCGAACATAATAATGATAATAGCTTAGATCCGACATGTCAAACATTCTAAACAACAGCATCTTCAGTCACACCTTTACTCTTTTTCTTGCTCAAATATTGAATACCATGGAAATTGACACCAATCCTACTCATCAAAACTTTCACAAATCCAAACCCCAATTCCAATTCTAACCCTTTACAAGCCTCAACATGCCATGTCAACATCATCAAAGGATATCGTTCAATACATCGATAATACCATAAATTCAAGAACTGGAAAAACTTATACTCCAAGGTATTCGTATTATTGGGAGGCTGACAATCTTTCAAGACTTGTAGAAATTCCTTACAAACTTTAGCATAGTTACGAGGATGTCCTAAATGCCTGTATTTTTCACGTTGGAAGTATTGTGATTGAAGGATCAATTGGGATAATTCGGAGAAAAGTTGTAGTTGGTATGAAGGAAGATTGAATAATGTCTGATTTGATGATGATGATGATGATGATTTGTCTTTGTACATGTTCTTGATATATTCGTATAAATTCAATCTGTCCAGTTTGACTGGATTATTATGACTGCTATCGTATGATAAATGATTTTCCCTTCCTGTGTTTGTGAAATTACTTCCATTGACAAAATTGATACAAAACCTGGGCTTATATTCATCCTGTCCTACATCACCACCGCTAGAACCACTCAATTTGATATCGATCTTCTCATAGCCATTGTTTAACATCATATGGTTTATACCTTCGTCATATACTGATCCTGTGAGAACCGTTGTGACATTTGTTAGAAGATTGTACTCTGGATCTAAGTAGTCAGAGTAAAGATCGAGATATTTGGATGATTGTGGGATATGTGTTGATGTTTCTAAGGTGTATTTTGTTGGGAATTGAAGGAAATGAAGAAGTTTCAGATGTGTATAGGGACTGTAAGAAACAGCGTTTGGAATCTCTGAAGAAGAGGAAGAAGTGGAGAGATGGTGCATGTATATGGAGGATGGTAAGTGCTGTGGCAGTTTCCTCCCTTTGTATTGAATCTGTGAAAGAATTATCAGAAATGTGACAAAACTTTCTTCTTGTATGGACGCCAGTTGGTCAGATATGTTATCTTTATAATAAGCGAGCAGTTGAGTGTATGTCTGTTCCAGTTCTATGACTTGTTCAATACTTTTGAAAATTTTGGAAATAACAATCATACAAAGAAGGATATTGTATGAGAGATGGTTTGTTCCTTGAGAGAGAAAGAAATCAGTAACTAGTAATCTCTTGAGAGATTCGGGAATGATTTGTATAGAGATTAGTGACTTTTGATTCTCCAGAAAATGATTTAGTAATGGGATGGAGTCAATGATATACTGAACTGATTGGAGATCCTTAAAAGTGGGTGTTTGTATGGTTGTTGTCGTTTCCTTCTTTGTTGGAAACAGTGTTGTTGTGGTTGTGTTTGTCTCTGACATGGTGTTATTCCTTGATAATTCATCAACACTAGTGGTCTTAGCCGTTGAACTGACAGCACTATTGTACGGAGCAACATGTTTATATCTCCACTTTGTAAAAGGACCCCTTATAATAAACCCTTCAATCTTGTCAATATCAGTCAAATCAATCACCTCCAAATCCAAATCAAGATCGTTATACCAAACGTAGGGTTTTTTCCACTCACATTTGTCAATGTGAGATCTCTTCACTGCTCCCTTTCCAGACGTGGTGCCATTTTCATCAATATTAGTAGCCTGCTGCATATAAATGTTGTTCAAAGTCAATGGTATCCCCCAATTCAATTTCACATCGTATCCTTCACAAGTGACGTTTGAAGATAAACAACGGGAACATTGTGGTTTGATGAGATCGCACTTCACTTTACGACGACGACATGTCCAACAGCCATTGTTCTTTCGACTGAAACGACGTGGTGGGGTGGGTACTTTGGGTACTTTGGGTACTTTGACGGTTGTCTTTGGATTAACTTTGGGTACACTTGGAGGCATCGTATTGTTCTTGAGTGTTGTGATACAAACGTACGATCGGTAGTCTGTACTAGAGTATAGAAATATTTTATTTGTACTATTACTGACACCTCAAATATTTGCCAGCTAATTAATAATAATATGCTTGTAGTACTACTGCTAATAGATCCATATTATCTAAAAGATCCGCTTCAGCTCATCGCTCATATGAACCTGGCCGGTTCAAAATTTTGTGGGTTAAACAAGCGAGGCCCCAAACGGCCTTGTAGGTCCTATCTGAGAAGCGATCTCCGTTGTACAAAATTCCGCCTTATAATTTTCAAACTGGATGTCTTTGGCGAATCTGTGCGCTTGAACATCACCGAACGTGACCATCGTAAGCGAGATCTGACGGGTAGACAGTTAGGCGTGATTAGGTATGCGCGAACCAAAAATATCATGGGGGAATTTATTCTCATCGCTTGTGATCTCCCAAATTTGCAGAACGTCATCTCAAAATTCAACGGGGAGATTTAATTCTTTGAGATGTCTTTGGCCCCAACCCTCATTGATACAAGTGTCCTGGAGTTTTGCATTTAAAAGGAACTTCATATCCCCATGTTTCTCTTCTCCAGTCCATACATCCTTCACCATTATGTTGTAGTTCACCACACACCCACACACAAACACAAAGTTTAACAAACTATGCTACGCTTATCCACAAAGACAACAAAGGCTACCACAGCCGCTTTCCTAGTCAACACAGTATCCAAGAGAGCCCTTACCGCCCAGCTCCACACAGGGAACAACCAATCTCGTACTTCTATCTCCCAACAACCACCTATCAGCTTGACAACTTCCACTACTACTACTACTGCTGCTGCTACACGCACCAGTAACATACCTAAGGAATTAAGATACCTTAACTCTCTACCTCCAAAAACCCTCTTTTCCTACTTTTGCATCGGTCTAACAACGTCTTCTAAAGCCATCCTCAACACTGTCATTGCTCTATTCCCATACATTCCATTCCCAGTGTTGAACTTCTTCATTGGTGAGATTTACATTGGTGGGTCTACTCCAAAGGAAGTGATCAACAAGACTGCCACGTTAGAACAAAGAGGCATTTCCAATGTTTTATTGTCTTTGACCATTGAGAATTCCGATGGTACTAAGGTTGGCATTGATTCTGATTATATCGTCAAGGAAACTGTTGACTCTTTACATTCCATTTTGAGAGTTCAAATGATGAACAAGTTGCAAAATTCCGCTGCTGCTGATGTTAACGACATTGCTCCTTCTTATATCGTCTTGAAACCTTCAGCTTTGATTGAAGACCCTGCTAATGTCTTGACTCATTATAACCAAGCTGAATACGTTGCTGGGTTTGAACAGCTGACTAAGAACTGTGAGAAGGTTTGTGAAGAGGTTTCCAAGTTAAACGATGAATTCAGACAATTGTTCCCAGACAGAGAAGAGGCTTCCTTTGTCACTTGTATTGATGCTGAGAACTACCAAATGCAACAAGGTGTCTACAAATTACAACGTGATTTATCCTCCAAGTTCAACACTATGACTAGACCCGTGGAAGTTATGGGTACTGTCCAAATGTACCTATGTGATTCCATTGCTCAAATTGAAAAGGATGATAAGATTGCCAAGGAACAAGGATTCAAATTAGGGTATAAATTAGTCAGAGGCGCTTACATTCATTCCGAACCAGTCAGATCAGTTATCTTTGCCACTAAGGAACAAACCGATATGAACTATGACACAGGTGTCAATCAAATTCTTTCCAAGTTGGCCGTCAAGGAAACCAACATTGACCATTTATTGATTGCTTCCCATAACAAGCCTTCCACTTTGAACTTGTTATCTCAAATCACACCAATGAACAAGAACAAGTTGATTGTGGGGCAATTGTTGGGGATGTCTGATTCCTTGGCTTATGAAATCACTCAAGACTTGAAATTTAACAAATTGGTTAAATATGTTCCTTGGGGTCCTCCTTTAGAAACCAAGGATTATCTATTAAGAAGATTACAAGAAAATGGGGATGCTGTTAGAGGTGATAACGGTTTGAGATTGGTTTGGGATGTTTTAAAGGTTTGTTGGGGTAAGGTTACAGGCCGTGTTTAATGAGAGAATTGCGTGTTTTTTTTTTTCTTTCTTTCTTTCTTTCTTTCTTTCTTTCTGGTTTCTATACCATTAAAAAATTTGATGTGATATGATTTGTATAGACTATAATATATTGATATGATTATAAACTCTCTCTTGATCCCTACTCTATCGTATAAACCTATCCATGAACTTTTTATGACCTCCGGATTTAATCATATCATTGACATATTCATCTTCTTCTCTTTGTCTCTTGGTTCGTTCACTGGAGCTTTGATTAGAGCGATGTGTCTTAAAGATGGATTTATCTCTCCATGATTTCTTCTTTGGGGGTTCTTCAATCTTCATATGAACCGAAGAAGAAGAATCGTCATTATCATTGATTGTGGATTGTGTTGAGTTGGTGGCCACTGCTGCTGCTGCTCTTTCTGCTTTGATTTTGGCTAGTTCTGCAAGTAGCTCAGCTTCATCTTCTGAATCTGATTCATTTGAAGATTCTGAATCTTCATGGGATGATGTTTCATTATCTAGGAAGTGTTCTTTGAGTTTGTCAGTTTGGTTATCTTGGTCAAGATTCAAAGAAACAGATTGATCAATTTCTGCTTTTATCGATTCCACTTCTTTATCATCATCATCTTTCTTTTCTTCTTCTTCTTCTTCTTCTTCTTCTTCTTCTTCTTCTTCTTCTTCTTCTTCTTCTTCTTCTTCTTCTTCTTCTTCTTCTTCTTCTTCAGTCTGAGAAGAAATCCCTTCCAACAATTTAATCTCTTCTTCTTCAACATTCTTATCCTGTTTCACATTAATGCTTTCTCTTTCTTTCAATTCTCTCCTTAAATCATCATATTTCTCCTTAATTTCCTTCTCTGTAAGATACCCTTCACGATATTTCAATTTTGTATGACCAGCTTGTCTTCTAGCATGAGTGATTGATGAAGGAGCAAGATCTCGTCCTGTACGGGATTCAAAGGTTGGTTTATGGTTTGTTGTCATTTGGTTATGTTTTTTTTTTTTTTTTAAACAAGCACAATTAACTGAATTTGATCTTTTTATTCAGAGTACTAAAAGCATTTTGATCTGGAGAGTTGTCAATTCTCAAATAAATTCATATACATTTATAAAATATTATCTCAGTTCGATTTCGCGTATGTGAGTGTGGCTTAACTTCAAAATTCCAACTACTTTCAAAGTAAATAGTGTGATTATGTTTAATGGTGTTACGATACGTCAAATTAACTTAATTGAATACTATGATATATTGTCTATATAAATATAAAATGCATCCTAGTGAAATTCATTGACGTGGGGTTTTGTTTGTTTCTTAATTACTCAAACCTTCAAGTTATCAACTGTTTTGTTTAATTGTTTCACATCGATATCTTCCTCCTCAGTTTCCCACACTTCTTCTTCTTCTTCTTCTTCTTCTTCTTCTTCTTCTTCTTCTTCTTCTTCTTCTTCTTCTTCTTCTTCTTCTTCTTCTTCTTCTTCTTCTTCTTCTTCTTCTTCTTCTTCATCATGTTCAGGATAATCCTTATCCCTTAACAATTTGACATATTCTTCAGGAATCAACCCCATTTCTCCCGTGCTTAAATCACTGGCTACAAGCCAACCTTGGCCATATCTATAATTAATCCAAATCATTTGTCCTTCAGTCAATTCGATCTCATTTTCATTCTCTGGTGTAAATGCGAATAAAGCCACAGCTTTGGTATTTAATTCCGATTCCTCTAATTCTGTCTCTGTATTGTACTCTTCCTCTTCTTCTTCTTCATAATCTAAGCCTCCTTGCTCGTCCTCATCATATTCACAATTTCCCGTGGAATCAGATTCATAAGATTGAGATATTCTTGGAGCTGGAATAATGGAATATCTATTGGAAGCAGGTAATCCACTGGGCGTATAATGACCATCATCATCATAACCATCATCATCTGAGTCTTGTTCATCTGTTGGGGAGCTGGGCAGTTGTAATGGTCCATAATGTAAGGGCGATGTATCAGGGTATCCAAAGTCCTTTACTGAAACTTCAAGATGTGTAGTCATAATCGAGGGATGTGTACAGTTTTTTCTTTCTCTTCTTCTTTGGTTTTGTGCTTTTCTTCTACTTTATTGTTGCGCTATCGTGATAGATGATAGATAGCTATTGTTCTTGTTGTTGGTTCTCTTTCTTCTTGATCTTCCGCCTCACTGTTGATTTGCTGGAAATATTATTTATCAACAAAGAAAGATCCATAAATGGCCTGTGACTGAAAAAGATCAAATCTCTTTTCTACAGTACATTAATAATTTGTTTAATGATATGTTTCAAATTTGCGGTAGTATGCGGGCGCGCGCCACTGGCCAGCCACTGGACTGAATACAGTTCCCCTTCTCCAAATCTCCGGGTTTTTTAACAGGGATCTTCTTCCAGATCCCCACAAACTCTCAAAGGTAAGTTAATGTCCCATGACAACTCAATCTAACTATATTTTTAAAGTACCAGTGCATAAGATACAGTTATGACCGTCTAAGTTGATATAAATTACCAATGTATTCCATCTACATCTTGAACACGTGACTACGGATCTGCTACCCGGCTCACCCAATGTTGACTTTCAGGATAAATATATAGTTATTGGATATCAAACCTGTCAAGTACTTCCTATAAATATTATTGAAAGAAGAGTCTGTCTCACTAATCCTGATACAACTCGTCTTCATCAAGAATATACTCTGTCTTCATGTTCGTCACAGGGTCTATCTTCCATACATAACAACCCCTTCTAACTTCATTCCATAATCTCCACCACTCGTTCAATTGTAATTTATCCTTATCTAAATATTCCGGACCAATATCTTGTAAGTAATCTGTATCATAATCAGCGAATTGAGAAGAAAACAAGTTTAATTGTTCTGGGGTTATTGCTTCTGTTGTGGAGGAACCGATTTGTTTGGCTATTTGGATTGTGATACGTTTCTTTTGTTGTTCTTTATCCTTTTGGTGTTCCCCTTCATCGTCAGATGATTCAGACATATCTAGATCATCGTCAATGATCTCACACTCAGCACCATTGTCATCATGCTCTTCTTCACCTTCTTCTTCTTCTTCTTCTTCTTCTTCAAATTCTCTACTTTCTTGCTGCTGATCCACATCCATTTGATTCTCTTCATCAGAGTTATTTTCAGCATGTTCATCTTCATCAACCTCAATACCCTCAAACAATTCATAATACAACATTCCGAATTCTTCATGGTGTGCGTATAGTTCTCTCAGCTCCTTCAATAACAATCTCCATTGCCATTCAGTCATTATCCATTGATCTTTTGCTTCTTGATCCAGTTCTTTTAACTTGTTCTTACTCAGTTTGGTTTTCTCAGACTTTGACAATGTGGAGTTCATTTGTTTCTTGGACACTAAAAATTCCCCAAACCCATATTTCACAAACAAATCTTTGTATTTTTGAGACTTCTCTTCATCCCAGAAGTATTTACCCTTAAGTAACCCATTAGAATCCTGATGCTTGTCATAATAGAATCTCTTCACAATCCAGTCGGAATTCATAACGGCATGTAACTCTTGTGGATTGAATATCCCATAAACTTCATCAAGGTATTTTGGTAAATGTTTCGAATAGGTCTGTAAATGGTCTGAGATCGTCAAAGAGTGTGTTTCTTCTTGACAGATTCGAAGTTCCAGTTCATCTTCGTATGTGTCTTGTGGATGATTTTCCGGTGTAAGTATGGTAACTTCTTGCAATTCAGGAAGATCTTTCTCGTAATCCTTGTACTCATTAACAAGTAACTTCTTCAGAGTGTAAGGATTCTCCACAGAATCTTCTGATGGTTTCTCAGCGTGGTCTTTCTCAATGAGGATTCGACCCTTTGCTAAGCCGATTTCAATACGATGCTTTGCACCCAAAGCAGCCCTTTGTGCAGCCACCTCTTGAACGTTGATGATATGTCCAGAGTTTGTGACTCTTAGTTCTTGGTCTGCGAATTTTCCTGGATTGGTAAGCACATGTGAAGTGTTTGAAAGGAAGTTGTTGTCATCATTCTCATACTTCCAAATATCCATGTATGAGTTTGCTCCTTTTAGAAAGAACTGAGGTTTGGTTGCCTTTTCTTCCTCTTCTTCTTCATGATGGTTGTCCTTCTTTATTATAATATCATCCATGTCTTGGTCAGAATCGTATTCAGCCTTGATGCTTGATGGTAAGCCTGTGGTGGTTTGTTCGGATTTGATGAATATTACATCTTCATCTGAATCTTCTAAAACCCTCTCTTCAATTTCCTTTTCATCCTCAGAATCTTGTGATTCTGATTGAAAGTCCAGCTTTGTGTCGATATCGTGTTCATTTTCAGAGTCAGAAGTCTTATCGTTGTTTGCTTCTTCTTCTTCTTCTTCTTCTTCAAGATCTTGTCTTAAAGCTTTCTTCTGCTCTTTCTTCTGCTGTTCCTCTTGCTGCTTCTTCTGTGCTTCTTTTTCCTCTTCTTCAAGTACTTGTTGTTCTCGTTCCTCAATAATGTTATCATCCAACAACTTGAACCCTGCCACCATTCTATCACCATCCCAGAACTCCTCGCCATCCTCATCTTCAATCACCTTCATTCCCATTTTCTCTCTCCACGTAAGCCATTTACAGGATAAATGTGGTGGTCTCTTATAGTTCTGAATCGCATATCTATGGACATCCCAGACCTTGAAACGGGATCTCATCAGATTTCTCCTATTGTCATAGAAAAACACAGAAGCACTATGAAGTAAGTTCTTGGCAATCACCGATTTGATAAACCCACGGACATATGACTTTACATGGTTAGTTACCAGTTCATGGATATCTTTGCTGACATTTGTTTGGCCTCTTGGGAATAGCTCATGAAAGGATCCGCCAGCCACTGTTTTGAGGTAGAATTTGTTCATGTCTTTCAACGAATCATAATTTATCAAGGAATCTTCAGAGCTAATATCGTCCACGGTATCTGTCTTCTTACGGATTGGTTTGTCCTCTTCTTCACTCATCATACGTTCTGCACAGTCTTCTTCAAGATGTATATACTCCTCAGGCACTTCATAAGCATATGGCATTTGATCATAAGTCACTAACATTCCCAAATCATCACCTTTCTCCTTGGCCATTTTCAATTTGTACTTTAGAAAATCGTAGAACTCTCTAATCTCTAGTTCACTTTTTGTATCTGTTAAACATGTAAATGCTTCTTTATTATGGTCTTTCAGACTTACGCCTTTAGAATGAGTTTTCTGATAGACAGTATGATCACAACCTATACGGTGATATTTGGAAAGATTATTGAAGAACAATATCTTCTCACTCCAATGCCATAGAGAGCCATTGACGAACGACGAATGGATCCCATCTTTACTCATTGGTCTTTTGAAAGTATCTAAGGTTTCTCTGACATGACTTTTGAAATGTTGACGGTATTGATCAATATGTTCAGGCCTGATTCTATTGAATGTGTATCGTTTACCACGTGAGAAATTATTCTTTGTCTTCTTTTTCTTCTTTGTTATCTTAGCTGCTTTGGGTGTTGGTAAAGCTTGATTATGTCCTGATTCTGAGATGTTTGGGAATTCAAGTGATTCATTTACTATGTTAGATTGAGATTCCGTGGGGCTGAATGATTCTGATTCAGACGACATTCTAAAAAAGCCTTTGATTGGGGATTCTTTCTGTTCAGTGACGTCCTTTTTGAGATTTTAAATGAACAGAATCTTGTTTTTTTTTTTGATCTTTGGAGATTATGAATCGATCAATTCATGAAGAAATCTCATCCCATTTCAAAATTAATACTTCCGCGCACCTTTCTATTCACGTGATTAATGAATGGGGTCAAAAGCCTATCACGTGATTGAGATTATGTGGTGATTTCTCGGCTTTCAGAAATAATTAATTTCGGAATCGCCAGCCTTGAAAATTAATGCCTGTTCAGTACTTCCAAATTTCAGTTTCTTTGAGAAGCTGATTATTGTGGGGAAGTTGTAAAAAAATAATAATCAGGGTCAAACGAAGTCAGGAATAAATTCATAGACGAATAACTAATAGTATTTCTTTGGTAAAGTGATATTACTTTAAAATTACACTCAGGCTTAAAGGTTATACTTAATTATATGAAGAGTACTGTGTTGTTAAATACATGTTGTTTTATGGGGATTTGCTTCAATTTCGGTACTCGGCGCTCGCCAGTGGTATGGAACGGTTTAACGGGTTAGATTAGAATCGGATCCAGATCTCTTGGCTAACTCATGGCACTTCAGCTGGCGGTAAAATATCCTTAATTAAACAATATCGATGAGCTTTTTGACGCGCTCGGCTGCTAATTATGAATTATTATAATATTTCCATCATGTATATTAAAATTTCTTGGGTACTCTCGGCACCGCAATATGATCAATGATCTGGTTCTATTCCTGCATATTACTACTCCTAATTGCAATCTCTTCATAAATAATGGCCGACCTGTAATTCGAATACACCAATAAATCGTACATCCAAAGAATGACACAAATCATTGACATATAACTTTCGCAAAAACATTTGGAACGCCATTTAATGATCGATCATTTTAAGTAACACCTAGCTTGTACAACAGATCTTTAGGTTTGGACATAGCATGCCTTTAAGGAAAACAAAATACACTAAGCTATTGCTGTGTAATTTAGTCTTTTGCTTTTGCGCTAATATTAGATGTTTTTAGTAAACCGGTTTAATGGTCAATTGGACCTGGAGAGATGATATTATTAATTACTAATTGATATAGCTGCATCGTCGATTAATATGCACTCTTCATGCATCCCCACAGTTTGGTGTCACGGCGATATTAACGTTTTCTGCCGATATTACTTCTAATTTCAAAGGTATTATTTCCTGGTTGGCAATGAAACCTACACGTCTAAGCTAATGTTATATGTCAGACTTATCTGTAGTACTTTTGTGCTGTAGTATAATGTACAAAGACCCCGCCAGTTCTGTCAAAAAACTATGATTGTAGATCATGCAAAACAAGCCAGTTTACCCACTTTAACTCAAGATCTCCAAAGATCAACTTCCTAAAGTCTGGATATAAATAGGCCCGTACAACTCACCAGATATATAAAACATTTCAGGATATTTATATTTCTAATATATCAAAACAAAACAAGCTAAACCACAAGACAAAAAAAAAACAAATATCAATTCAAATGACAGACATTCACAATCAAGATATCGAAAAGCAATACTCCCTCAACTCACTTCAGGACAATCATGACGAAGTCACTAAAATTCAAACCACTGGTGACAATTCAGAATACATTCTAATTGGCCGTACCAAAGTTCTCAAGTCTGAATTATTAGGAGCTTTCGGTGGTACTCTTAACCCAGGTATCTCTGCACCATCTCCTTATAAATTTGCCAATCCTGCTCCTTTAGGTCTTTGTGCTTTTGCTCTTACTACATTTGTCTTATCTTTGGTTAATGCCAGAGCTAAAGGTGTCACACATCCTAACATCGTTACTGGTTTAGCTTTATTCTATGGTGGTCTTGTCCAATTATTAGCTGGGATGTGGGAAATTGCTTTGGGTAATACTTTTGGTGGTACTGCTTTGTCCTCCTTTGGTGGTTTCTGGTTATCTTTTGGTGCTATTCAAATTCCTTGGTTTGGTATCGCTGCTGCTTATACTGATAAGAAAGATTTATCCAACGCTGTTGGGTTCTATTTGACTGGCTGGACCATTTTCACATTTTTGTTGTTGCTTTGTACTTTGAAGTCAACTGTTGCCTTCTTCTCTTTATTCTTCTTCCTTGACGTTACCTTCTTGTTGTTAGCCCTTGGAGAATACACTGGGAAGGTGCCTTGCACTAAGGCTGGTGGTATCTTTGGTGTTATCACTGCTTTTATTGCCTGGTACAACGCTTTTGCAGGTATAGCTACTAAGGAAAACTCATATTTCACTGCTCATGTAATCAATTTACCAGGTGCTAAGAGAGTTTAAACATATTGTGTGTAAATTTATGGTTGTTAATTTCATTTTTTTTTTTTTTTGGAAACAGTCACTACTGCCGGTTTGTAATCAATATATCAAACACATTTATCTTAGATACTACCCCCATTAACACACAGAGTTTATACAATTTAGACCAGGTATCTAAGATGTAACGACTCACTGCCCACCCACTTAACCCTTTAACTCACAATCCAAATAAAGACTACTAACTAGAGAGAATCCTCTTAAGTTATTAGGCTGAAATAACATTGTATTAATTGCAACACATTCTTACTTGAAAAAGAAACTGAACAATCCACTAAAGGGCAAGCCTGAAGGAACTGTGCTCTAGGAGTCTAGAGGTAGCAAACATTCAGACATACCCAGGAGTGACTGATGTGGATGGTTGTGTTGTTTTTTTTAGGGGCCGACCAAGATCGAGCGAAATCCAGTTATTATCATTAAATAAATAATAATAATATTATTAATTCCCAAATTCCAACTAGGATCGACGTTGTAGTAAATTTGATGTTTTTTTTTTGTTTCTGTATGTAACAAAATGCGTATATCACGTGAAACTGTTGCAGCTTACTAAGCTGACAGATCAATATATGATTTGGGCACTACCACAGTATACAGGTCTACAAGCTTATGTCGATATATTGGATGGAATTAAGAGATCATCAGGTCCAAAGACATCAAGGAACTATAATCTATGTGAATGGGGTTATTTTAATTAATAAAATAAAATAACTAAAAACTATCTCAGATTCTTGATCATTATCCTATCATTAAAAACACATAATCGTTACTTTCATTCCTCTAAGATCACAATTTTAATCAGTTCGACCCTTTAACAAACTTTCAAAATCACAAAAAAAAAAAAAAAAAAAAAAAAAAAAAAAAAAAAAAAAAAAAAAAAAAAAAAAAAAAAAAAAAAAAAAAAATCCCATAATATTTGATCATGCCTCCTCCTTATCACCAAAATAGAGGCGGTGGCAGAGGTGGCAGCAGCAGAGGCGGTAGTGTCAATAATTTCAATCAAGGACCACCTTCTTCATTAGTTATGAGGGGTGGTGCTACAAGAGGAATCTCAAGAGGTGGAAGTTCTAGGGGTGGACTCTCAAATGTACCTCCTTCAAGGGGTGGGTTTTCTAATAGAGGTAGCCCTTCTTTTAGAGGCGGTGGATCATCATTTCCTGACCGTGGAAGAGGTGGTGGTAATACGAGAGGGGGTCCTTCTACAAGGGGTGGGCCTTCTACAAGAGGTGGTCCTCCTTCAAGAGGTAGTCCTTCTATAAGGGGCGGGTTCTCTGATAGAGGTGGATCAAGTAGAGGAGGTTCAACTAGAGGAGTTTCCTCCTCGGAAAGAGGTAGTAGTTCTAGAGGCGGTTCTACTAGAGGCGCTAGTAATAATAGTAGTAGTAGCGGTAGTAGTTCAAGGGGTGGTAGCAGTGTTTTAACGAGAGGTGGTGGCAGTGCTAGAGGTGGGTTTTCTATAGGTAATGGCGCTGGTGGTGTTGGTGGTAGATTAATGCTTAGACCGAAGATAACCTTTGACATTCAAGCGAGAAGGAAGGAAATTCTCGCCAATAGAGCTAAGGGCCGCGGTCGTGAGAGAGAAGGTACCACTAAAGCTCCTGAAGAATCTGTGAATATCGTTATGGATTTTGATGTTATCAAGGTTGAAGACGTAGCTACAAAGGTACAGGCTCCTGAAGTGTGTCAGATCAAATTGGAAGAGCTTCATTTGAAGAAGAGACAATTCTATTTGAAGGACATTGAGAGAAGCATAGATCGTCTTGAGGACATTGAGAAGTATCCTGAATGGGTCAGCACGGTTTACAAAGAATTGGAATTGAACGGGTGTCCTTCCTTGATTCCTGGCTCTGAGGGCGACGTGAACGAAACACATGACAGTTACATCAGATCCATCATCTTGAACTCTGTCACCATTGAAAACTTCTTCTTTGACCCAAAGGCCAACACCAGAGATATGTTGCTGGCACTAAAGGAGGAGTCTTCCAAGGTCAATTCGGTTGAGTTCCTAACCAACAAACTGAAATCTATTGTGTTAACTGCAGAAACACCGTTCAAGTACAACGAGAAGGACGCAAAGAAGTTCGTCAAAACTTTCACAGCTTACACTTCTAGAATCTTTGCAAGCTGCTCATCTTCTGGGGAGGCTGTTCCTTCAGACTTGGCACAGATCTTCCTTGATGCAGCATGCAATGTCAAGCCATACAAGAATTTCCAGGAGCAAGGACAAACCACTATGAGCGGGTTCAATGGAGTTGTGGATGAATTTAAGTTTACAACGATCACTGACAAATTCCTAGAGTTTGTCCAGCTGAACTCTGCCAATAATCCAGGTGCAGGGTTCGACCAAAAGGCCACGTTCCAGAAACTTACTGCTTCGAGCACTGGCTCTGAAGAGAGAGATTCAAAGAGAAGAAAATTGTCAGAGCCAGAGCCAGAACATAGAGGGCATGGTCCTCCTGGCACCAAAACACAAGCTGGTAATCCTCCAACTTCCAATCCACAAAACATTTCAGCTTATAGTCTAAGAGCGAGCACCTCATCTGCAGCTCAGAAACCTCAACCCCCAGCAAAATCTGGTCCTCCGTCTCATAAAGGACCGGCTCCCTATTCGGCCCCTCTGAGAAACAACTCAGGACAGCCTTCTGGACCACCATCTAGCAGAGGCCCACCAACTGGTCCTAACCAAAGACAAGACAGTGGTTCATCTTCATCGCTTCCTTCTACATCAGGTCCACCTGCGGGTAATTCTCTGACTAATAGAGGTCCGCCTCCTTTTCCAAAGTCCCATGCTCCACCATCACAACAACAAACGGGGCCTCAATCAAGGCCAAATGGTCCATCATCCTCTGGTCCTCCATCTTTCCCAAGTCAAAGAGGTTCAGCTTCAGGTCCACCATCAGGTCCAAGTCCACAAAAACGACCAGGGTTATCAGATACATCCAGAAGAGGAGCTGCTTCTAACCCTAATCAGCCACCAGTTGGTCCTTCTAGCACAGCTGGTCCTGTTTCTAGTGGGCCTCCAAGAGGACCAGTCCAACAACCATTGCAATCAAAAGGTCCACCAACTGGTCCTCCTCAGGTCCAAAGAAATGTTCCACCAACTGGTCGCCCACAATTTCAAAGACCACCAACTGGTCCTCCTTCTGGTCCTCCACAGTTCCAAAGAAATGGTTCAATGTCTCAAGTTCCGGGTTCGCAAAGTCAAAGAAATGCTCCTCCTTCTTCACAACAAGGTCCAGGCGACATGTTTCAAGGCCAAGCTCGAGTTCCAGCTCCATTGGGTCCAAATTCGAAATTCAAAAGAAATGGGCCTCCTTTGAGTGGTCCACCACAACAACCACGTTTCCAACCACAGCCGCAAGCTCCACAGCAACACCAACAACAAATGTATGAAGAGCAGCAAGGAATTCCTGTCCATCCAATGAAGCGTCAACAGCAACAGCAACAGCAACAATACAACAACTATCCACCCACATCAGCGTCTGATCAATTCTCGACTCAAAGATCCCAACAATCATACAGCCAATACCAAAACTCAAATACTCCATCAACGCCACAATCACAAATGTCCTATCAACAAACCCAAAACCATATCCAAACTCCAAACCAAGGATATCCTACACAACGACCATTTTCTGGATCTGGACCAAATTCCGGTTTCAACCCGCAACAACGTTCAGGTTTTAATCCTTCATTTGTACCACAACCACAGCAACAACAATTCTACCAACAACAACAACAACAACAACAACAACAAAGCGGGTTTAATCCATACCAACATCAACAGGGATCATACCAACTGCCACAACAGTATGTCCAAAGACAACCAGGTTCATCAGGTGCCAATCAGAGATGTCCTTTGTGTCATGAACCTGGACATGGTACGGATCAGTGTTGGAAGGCTGGGTATTGATATATTCATTAATTTAGATGTTTTATATAATATGATTTGATCTGCAACTTGATGGGTTATACATGTATATAGATTTAACTGAGATGACAGCATATATTTAAACGTGTTCTTCGTTTTATTTATTTATTTATTTATTTATTTATTTATTTATTTATTTATTTATTTATTTATTTATTTATTTATTTATTTATTTATTTATTTATCTAACACGCTACGATCTTTTAATATTCTTACTCTTTTTCAAAATCTTGTTAACCTTAACTCTTTTCCCCAAAGGCATAGTAGTCTTAAGCATCTTAACTCTAGTTTTCTTGAACTTGAAATCCTTCAACCATTCAATCTCCACATCATCAACAGAATCCAATAATTTTCTAAAATCTTGAGAAATCTGGACATTATCCTTCATACCAATGATAGTGGTGTTCGTTCCTAATAAGGTCTTTACTTGATCAATGGTTCCACGAGGTAAACTTATAAGTTTGACTCTATATGATTCCGGAGAGGATAAATAGACCAAGGAGGGGATATGTTGAAGAATCACTTGTGGTTTGGTGTCCTGTTTACAGACAAAGATGTATTTGAGGAAATTGGAAGTTTCATCAGTTGATTTTTTTGCTATTGTTTCATCTTGTTGATTGACTTGGACTTGATGTTCTAATTGGCTTACAGTGGCATTGAAACCTATCGTGAGTTGATCATAAAGTGGTGGTGGTGCTGTGATTGATCCCTGTTTGAATCCTTTGCTGCTCTTGGCTTTGGAGTAATGGGAGATTGATTGTAAGTTATGGAGAAGGAAATCTCTGATGCTTTTAGATGTTGATTCTGGAATCTCTGGGAAGTTCTGTTGTACAAAGGGACTGTCGAGGATAGGTTTGATGATACTTTTGGATTTTGGCTTCTCCAGTGATTTAAGAGAGTTCATGTTCCTCTTCTCTCTTGTTTTTCTTTTTCGTTCTGTGGATCGGTGTGTGGACTTGGATAATAGCTGTATAATAGAAAAGTTCCTTAGCTTCTTGTTCAGAAAATAAATTATTATTATATATAAATATAATATTAAATATATTTTATTCACTTAGAAAAGCCAGGTTCGCGAAATAGTCGTTAGGTCATGTGACCTGTTCCTCCCTCAGGCCCTCGGTTTCAGCAATTAATAATTTACAGGGTATAAAAAAGATATATAATCATGGTCTAAAGGTATATCCTTTCTACTGAATAAACAAGTAGTACTCACAACCCTCAACTCATAACAATATGATATACATTATCCTGATTGATTATTAATCATCTAACGGCTCTCTTGTCTCTGTCCGTGAAATCATGACAGAGCGGCTGGATTACCTAATCTGGAGAATCAGAGATAGAATTTAATTAATCTGTGTTTTTTTATAAAATCAATTGACCTTATCAATAGTATACCTTTTCAGTGTTTTAGCATCAGGAGGATCTTATAAAGTCCTTGATATATCTTCTTTCAATTTGTACAAACAAATCAAACCATATCTTAGAGTGCTTTCCAAAAAAAATTAAAAAAAAAATTAAAAAAAAAACAGAAGAAAGAAAGAAAAAGAGCTTCCATGAATCACCATAATACCTCAGACAAACAACACAATGCTACAGAAGAAACACCATTGCTCATACACACCATAGACACAGAGTTATTAGACCCAACCTCGGGTCTTGAAGGATTCATAGCTGATGAATCCATTGATCAAGAGCCCACAGAGTCGTCTTCATTGTCCCCGTCTATTCTGAAAGATGGTGATAAACAGGTCCTAACATACACATATCTAACTGATCTCGAACGTGATTCTACTACTTGTAACTCCTCTTTCAATGATAACGAGACAGCCTTATTATCTCCAACCAAAACCAAAATCATCATAGCTTCAATGTATACAGGGATTTTCCTTGCAGCACTTGATTCCACCATAATAACGACATTGATAACACATATATCCTCCGAATTCAATTCTCTACCCAAACTACCATGGATAGCCACATCCTATTTATTGTCCTCTACCACATTCCAACCGGTTTACGGTAAGATTTCCGATATCTTTGGACGTCGGAAAGTGTTGATATTCTGTAACTTCACATTCATGCTTGGTTGTCTTTGTTGTGCAATGGCTTCGAATGTTGATTGGCTGATTTTTGGAAGATTGATATCAGGGATTGGAGGTGCAGGATTGACTTCGATGGCCTCTATCACAACTTCTGATTTGATCCCGTTGAAAGATCGTGGGATTTATCAAGGCTTGGGGAATGTGGCTTATGGTGTGGGAACTGCTATTGGTGCTTTGATTGGCGGTGTGTTTGCTTCAAATGAGAGACAATTGGGTGGATGGAGAGGTGCATTTTGGGTACAGGTTCCTATTTCTTGTGTTTCATTTGGCTTTGTTTGGATGTTTTTGCATTTGCCTAAGGGTTCGATTGGTTTTGGAACAAATGAGGATATATGGGGGAAGTTGAAAAGTATTGATTGGGCAGGATGTGGTACTTTGG
Organism: Waltiozyma chaumierensis; assembly: GCA_030566875.1. NCBI lineage: Eukaryota > Fungi > Ascomycota > Saccharomycetes > Phaffomycetales > Wickerhamomycetaceae > Waltiozyma > Waltiozyma chaumierensis. The sequence continues at coordinate 6,811 of JAKUBK010000017.1, read as the reverse complement.
TTTTGTTCTTGGTGTTGTTCTTGACTGGTTCAAGTGTTGGTGGGAAAGAGGTTGCGTTCGACTCGTCTACTTTCAAAATTTTACTTGCCATTACACTGTTAGCTTTGTTCAGTTTCATCAAAATCGAGCTATCATATGCAAAGAATCCAATCTTACCGCTTCGTTTCATGTCGATCCCTACGGTTGTTGGTGTCTCACTGTCCAATTTCTTCTTAAGTATGACCACCTTCACTTGCTTCTTTATCGTACCAGTTTACTTTTCATCTGTGTTGAACTTATCATCACGTGAAATCGGTAACAGATTCTCTCCAAACTTCCTCTCCACAATCTTTGGTTCTTTGGGAGCAGGATACTACATGAAACAAACTGGTAAATATCGTCGTATGATAATCATTTCAGGGTTTATCTTCGTTGCTGGTGTCTATCGTATTGTGAATTTGAATCCTGGTTATTCCACTTTTGAACAATACATTCTGTTTATTTGTCCTGGGATTGGTGGTTCTATCATCATCACTTCGACTTTATTGGCCTTGATTGCTGCTGTACCTCACAAATATCAGGCTTCTACAACGTCTATAAGTTATCTTTTCAGGTCCTGTGGGTCCACTTTAGGAGTCTCTGTTGGTTCTGCGATTTTCAATTGGAGTTTAAACAAGGAGTTATTGGTTAGAGTCTTGTCTTTGGAGACTCAGGGTTATGATAAGGAGATTTTACGTGAAATCGTTGAACGTGCAACCCATTCTACAGAATATGTTTATAACGGTTCTCCTGAGTTTGCTAGAAACGCTCTGGTGTTGAGTTTTGGTGCTGCTGCTAAATTGACGTTCCAGTTCTGTTTAATTTCTGCTTGTTGTGGTTGTGCCAGTTTGTTTTTGATCAAAGAACACGTCCTACATGGTAGTATAAAGAGATAGAATTTTATGTATAACCTGATAGAATATTAGTGTATAGTAATTAGCTACATCTAACTGTACAATAAAACATGTACACTTCATAAATATCTACTCGTCAATTTCTTCAATGGTAACCTTACGCTTAGTGGCAGTTTGAACCGGTTGGGTTTGAGCGCCAGAAGTCTTAGCCCCAACAGCAGCCTTCTCACTGACAACACCCTTGTTGTTATCAGTATTCTTCTTCTTGCTCTTCTTAACCTTTGGAGCATCCCATTCATACAACGGGATAAAACTATCAATAACACCAACATCGGCAAACAAATTAGGAAACAACCAAATCCCAGGACTGACAACAAACGAAGTAACAACGTAAAGAATCAATCTAATAAAGGCAATTCCAAAGAATGCACAGATCAAACCTAAGGAAGCCATGGACAGGTACCAAACACCCTTTCTCATGAAAGCAGGCCATAATGGGAAAAGAATAACAGTGAAGATCAACCCGATCAACCCAAAACCCATCACTGTATCCCAAACACTCTTCTTTTGATACAACCACATATAATACTCATCAGGGGTCAATTCGGCACGTTGTAAGGCGATGAAAGTTGGCTTGTCCTTCTTAGGAACCAATTGTTTCTCTCTTGCCTCTGCAGTGGTCAATTTCTTACCAGGAATGACGAATTTCGATTTGATCAAAAGGATAAAAACAGCCTTTGCTTGATCTTCATTTGTAACAGGAGGAAGAACATTCTTAGGATTTGAGGAAAGTTTCTGATATTCAGGAGATAAGAGGGCTCTAGAGGCCCTTTTGAAACGGAAGAAATCAACTGTGTTGGATTGATGAAGACCTTGACGGTTTTTCAATGTGCCATTTTTACGAAGGAAACTGGCAACATTCATTGCCATTAAATTCATTTGTTGTTGCTGTTCTGGCGTTGGTTGAGGTGGCATCATGCCTTGTGGTGGGCCTTGCTGTTGTGTACTCATTTTTTTATACTAGAGGTCCAATTCAAATTTAGTGAAAGCTGTTAAGATCAATATTACAAGTAGGTCCTTCAAGTTAATGTTGATGTTTTACAATTTACGGTGTGTTTTTCAGTGGCCAACGCATCAAACGTTTCAGTTTTTCTCACGTGCAAAAATGACAGATGGGTTTAGCAGTTAAATTATTTTATTATTAAGCGCGCGGCTGTTAAAATATAATTAATATTTTAAACACAGCTATATTTAGATCTAATCATATTCAATCTCATCTTCCCAGTTCTCCTCAGTGACTTCCAAATTATCTAACCCGTTGAACAACTCCCCAGAATCAGATTGTTTGATCTCTTGGATCAAGGCAGAAACATGACCAAGGATATCCTGATCAACCTCCTCATTGCCCAATTCATGGATCTTCAAAACCTTGGTGAAGTCGTCATTCAATGTCTTCAAGTATAGAATGTTCTCATCATTGACCTCAATCTTGGTCAAGTCCAATTGGAAATTGGTGAAATCTTCAAAGTTGAACTCAGTGCCATTCAAAGTCTGTTCATATTGAGGTTTCTTGAAATGCAAATAAATAACAAACCCAGAAAGATACAAAGCCTCCACGATTTCTTCATCCAACTCCTTAACAAAGGCAGCAATGTCAAAACAAGTTTCAAATTGCATCAATTCAACACCCAACTTCAATAAATTCACCACAGGTTGAATCAATTCTATAACTTGAGCATTAAAATCCTCATCTTGTCCAAGCTCACTTGAAATTCTCAACTTCTTCTCCTGGAATAGGACCCAAGCCTTATTAAAACATTCAATGGCCTCATCCGTCTTGCTCTGTGAAACCTTAATAGACCCGAACAAAGCCCATGCTTCACCGTTAGAGCCATCAATTTCTAAAGCCTTGCTGATCAACTCAACACATTTCTCTTCAGCTTCAGGAAGCATACATAGATCTGTCATCCAGATCTCAATCTGTGTGAAGATCCCGAAATTGAAATCCTTGATCAGTTGAGCATCAACTTCATCGGCTTGAGCTAATTCTTGTAATTTCACATAAATCAATTCTAACCCTTGGTTGATCAATAAAACACCATTCTCACCACCGATAATTTGGCCCAAGTAGAAGAACTTTCCGTACCCTTTCTCTCCCTTTGGATCTTGTTCTAAGGCCTTCTGGAGATTTTTATAAGCCTTATCTGGTTTACCTTGTTCTAAGTATAATTCACCAATGGTTTGTAGATATTCAACTGTTTGTGCATGTGATTTGTGTTGCTTGAGAAATTGTAAGGCTTCCGATGGACCCTTTTCGAGAAGCTTGACTCGTGTCTCGGTTACAATTGTGGATATACTGGACATTTTTTCAGGGATATGTTTTAGAATCACTGATGGTATGAATTAAATTGGCTGTCCTGTGTGGTAGTGGTGATAAGTAAGTAGATCAATGGGTTAAATTTTTTTGGATTTCCAAAATTCAAATAAATTTTGAATTGTTAGTTTGGCTTACGTCAGCGTAGCGTTTTTTTAATTAAAAAAAACAAACGAACGTGATCAATAAAAATATCTTCAACGTAACAATATTGCTGAAAGAGTTGGCTATATTTCATTTGAAGAAACTGGATCCTTAACCTTCAATTAATACACCCCCAATCTAATCCTGTTTTTTAACCCACCATTCCACACCGTCAATTCACATTTAATGGATTACAAAGAAGAACAAGCCCAAGAAATAGAGATTCTTGAATCAATCTATCCGGATGAATTGGAAGTCCAATCAGAAACCCAATTCTCCATTGTTTTAAAACTAGAGACTGAAAGTGAACGTAAACATTCCGTAATTCTCTCAATAACATACCCAGAGACATACCCAGAAACCATCCCAGAGATTTCTATTGAGCTGGGTGAAGTGGAAGAGGTTGAAGGTGAAGAATCTGATGAAGAGGAACAAGATGAATTCGCAGACGATGAAGATGCCAACGGTGGTACTAAACTAGTCAGATTATCTGAACAGGTCGACTTAAATAACGAAGACGTTGAGACTCTAACGAACAGATTAGTTGACGAAGCTAATGATAACATCGGTATGCCTTCCGTCTTTACCTTAGCTTCCACATTAAAGGATGCTGCTGAAGAAATCTTCCAAGGCAAGTTGGACCACTTGAATAAGGAATATGAAAAGGAACTTTTAGAGAGAGAAAGAGAAGCACAAAAGAAATTCATAGGTACTGCTGTGACCAAAGAGTCATTTAATGAGTGGAGATTAAAGTTCAGAGAAGAAATGAAGATCTCTGAAAGAATCGAAGCTAGGAATTTAATGTTACATAAGGGAAAATTATCAGGGAAACAGATTTATGAACAAGGTTTGGCAGGTGATATGGATGGTGATGAAGACTCTGTTGATTTAAAGAAGGGCATGGAGAAGTTGGTCCTTTAAAATTATTTGTATTCTACTAGAATAATACCCAAATTTGTTTCAATTGTCATGATCTATTACAATTCAAATGAAAGAATCATATCGTGCTGGTTGTATTAATAATTATAGAAGGAAATACTACGTAAAAGATCAACATCCAATCAATCAAGTTTTCGAAAGTTCTTAAACAATAAAATCAGTAGTATCTTTTCTTAAAGTTTATACAAAATTTTCCAGATAAACAAAACCCTTCACAAGAATCAACATGCAAAAAGGGTTCTAAAAGTAAATAAAATCAAATAAATCATGCACCGACTAGCAGCAATCAATTAAAAGATTTAACATTCACCAGACTTGGAAACAACTAAGACGGACTTAGTGGCACCAGAGTTAGAACCTAAAGATTCAATCTTCTTAACAACGTCCATACCTTCAATGACTTCACCGAAGACAACGTGCTTACCATCTAACCAAGAACATGGAACAGTGGTGATGAAGAATTGAGAACCGTTGGTGTTTGGACCAGCGTTGGCCATGGATAATAAACCTGGCTTGGTGTGCTTCTTGGCGAAGTTTTCATCAGCAAACTTTTCACCGTAGATGGACTTACCACCGGTACCGTTACCTCTGGTGAAGTCACCACCTTGTAACATGAATTGTGGGATAACTCTGTGGAATGGAGAACCAGCGTAACCGAAACCCTTTTCACCAGTACATAAAGCTCTGAAGTTTTCAGTGGTCTTTGGGACAACGTCGTCGTATAATTGGAAAACAATCTTACCTAATGGTTCGTCTGAATTGATTAAGTTAGTGGGCTACTCTTTCTTAAAACCACATTAATTGTAATTAGGTGTGGCATTGAGGAATTTTAGTGGCAATTGAAAGGATCACATGTGAAAAGATACAATCTTCTTTTTATAAGAGTATTCTCCAACAATCAATTGCACCTCAATTCTTCCTTAAATAAGCACAACATACTGTTGGAAGTAACTTCGAAGAAAACCTTGGACATCTTTAATAGTAATATAAAATCAAATTGATCTTAAGGAAATGAAATAGATACTTTTTCGCCACCCTTAATTTGTGTATGGTCAATTCAATCAAATTTTTTTCGTTCGTTTATTCCAATGGCACTTCCGCAACCTTATGTGCAAACCCATTACGTAACCGGAAATGGACATGTGAAAAATGACAGAATTTGGTTCTACCAACACTTTTTTCACCAATTAGGTAAATTTCTGTCAACCTTCTGCGTAAAAAATGATATCAGCAGTAGGGTAATTCTAATTCTGTTTCTGCTGATATAAGAAACCACAAAGTAAAGGAAAGAAAAGGGTGGGGCAGTGGCTCAATGGTAGAGCTTTCGACTCCAGTTTAAAATCTGGCATTTTCTTTGGAAAATGTAAGGGATTGAGTGTAATCGAATGGTTGCAGGTTCAATTCCTGTCTGCCTCACTTTATTTTTTTGATTTTTTGAAAACTATATTCTTAAAATCAGATTAAAATAGAGTCTACTTTCATTTCCAATTCATTCATATGGTAGGGATGGATTATTCCATGAATATCAACCAACATGAGTAATATATAGTAGCTCTTTTTATATAAATTATATATAAAAAATTGGGGTTGTTTCAGCTGATAATATACGGGCCACCATTTTTAGCTGGGAATTCTATACCTATAGGTATTTTAGAAATTTCAGGTCATTTATTTTGGTTTTGTCTTTTAATTTATACCAATTTGTAAAGGGAGCTAAACTTAAATATGAGAGTCTAGATAGCTATGTGTGACAAAAAAAATTAAGATTTGTTGGGCGGACATGAACAAAGGTCAAAGAGAGGATTATCTTGTTAAAAAGTCATTTAAATAAGCCAATAATTTGATCACTCATGTAATATTAATACAATTTACTAGCTGTATATAATTAAATATATGTATATTACGAGATCTACTCCCTCAAACTGTTAACAATTATTAACAATTAATAAATACATTTATTTCCGCTATAACAACTAGAAATTATCGATAAATATGGATCAGGCCCATTTCTGATCTATCAATTGGAGATAAATATAATCACTAGATCTAATCAGAATGCATACCAACACATTTGGTGTTTGTTGCTATTTGAATAACTATAAATAAAATTATAAAGATTATAGTTCAGATTAATTTTTATTGGTTTACGTTTTAACATCAGTCACAATCGTAGATTATTATTCTTACACAATCTGTTTGAAACTATCAAGAACTAATTTATAATTTATAACGTACGATGAAATTCATGAGTCTAGTATTATTTCCTCTCAATTTTGTATCACGGTATCAACTCTCGATCAATACAGATCCCAATCAGAAGTAAATGTTTATTACGTATATATAAAATACTAGCTTACTATTTAAAGAAAAGAAATTAATATATTATAATGTACAATTATATAATTTAATTAAAAAGAAAAAATTTCGAAATAATTATAATAATATATATAATTAATTAAATTATTAATTATTATAATATATA
>JAKUBK010000016.1:0-90712 GCA_030566875.1 Waltiozyma chaumierensis | reverse complement strand
TTGGTGAATTCGAATCACTACTTCCATCATCGATCAACATATATGTTTAAACCAAAAACTTGATAATGATGGCCATTTCAGTACTGGTGAACTCTTCAAAATTCTAAACTGTACAGAATCTGCAAACCCTCGCATACTGTGATGCAATGTTTCCAAATGCAGTTTAACTTCACTTTCTGTATATTAGAGTACCTTTATGCTCAAATCTGTCCCTTTCCGTTCTAATATGTGCTGTTCTTTGCATTTCTGGGCCTACTTTCTGACGTAGTTGTTTACACAGACAGAAATTGTATCTAACAAGTAGCTCGTGTGGCGTAATGGCAACGCGTCTGACTTCTAAGAAAGTTAGTTTATCAGAAGATTCTGGGTTCGACCCCCAGCATGAGTGGGCTATTGTTTTCTTTTTCCATTTTTTTTTGTTTTTTCATTAACGGCAATACCAATTTCATTCTAGGTCTAGTTGAAATAGATGGCTCGATTAAAGATTTCTGGCTTTAAACTTTTTATGGTAGATTTTGCTTAAAAATATTAGTTGATCTATTTGATAAATATATATTTTTAATATATTAAATAAAATTTTAGCAGCTAGGCTTAAAGCTAAAGCTCTATTCTATATATAAATTATTTTCATTTAAAAAAATTATTAATATATAATTAATTATTAATAATTATTAATTTTTAATCATTTCTTTTGCTTAATATATATTTTTATTTGTTTTAATTATTTCAACAACATTCATTAATCTTTTAACTTAATTATATATCATATATGAGTAAATAAGAGCTTTTGTAACCCATGTATAGATATGAAATCTTGAGGAAAAGGTTAGACAGAAATATTTGGCGAAAACAATTTCGGCATGAAAAAAATTTGGTTTAGATTTTGCAGCCTTTGATGGTAGATTTTTTTTTGTGATCGCAGATAAATTTGGCGTACAATTGGAATTGACAGGTTTTGGCACTAGCTTATTTGTCATATAATTCTTTTGCAAGAGGAATTGGCGAAATAAATTTGCGGAACTGAATGATTTCTGTGTAAAAAAATTGACGAAAGAGCTTTTCCCCTAAAAGGTTGACGATTGTTATATTTGGTGAGAGCTTTTGATCTCTTAGGGTGAATGAATTTAACGAAATTTATATTTTGCAACGTTTATCATAAAGGATTTCCTTAACCGATTCCTAACATTGTCAAGTTTCAACAAAAAAAAAAAAGTTGAAAGAAATAAAGATTAGTAGAACAGCTTGTGATCAAATCAAGACAATGGTACAAAAATTGTTATAACATGAAAAATATGAATATAGATAGGTCTACAGTGTAGGACAACTAATACATATAGTAATAAGAATACAATTTCAAACAAAAAAAGAAGGAAATAAAAGCTGCTAAACGAAAACACACAATGCTATTCTGAGCCCGACGCCTTTAACAATCAATGCTTAGGATGTCCCCTAACCTCGTTACACCAGCCGGGGATATCTTCACCACAACCACAAATAGGTCTTTCCATTAAGACGTCCTCAAGACCCAAAGCATCGGTTAGCCAAGGATGATTAACCATACCACCAGCCTCTGCTCTCATGGAAGGATTGATGTTGAGCAAAGGAACAAGGAATTCTGTGATTTCGGTGGCGTCTGAAGCAGAATACTTATACTTCTCAACCAAGACATCTTTTAAGCCCCAAGGTTTGAGCTTACTGATCTTACGAAGGTCACCTCTTGAGTTGAAGTACTCACGGGTGTATTTGGATTCCTTCAACAAGGAGGTGGGAAATGGCCCAAGAAGCTCGATGATTTGAGCAATATGATCATCGTCTTTGGAATAACTGTGGCCCTTCATCGGATCAAACAGATAGTCCCCAGTGATAAGTTCGAAAAGCATACAGCCCAAAGACCAAAGATCAGCAGAACAACCCCAGTTGCCTCCTAGAATGACTTCCGGGGAGCGGTATTGGCGTGTTTGGATATCGTTTGTGAAATGTTCGTCGTACCAACAGGCATTGCCCAAGTCTGCAAACTTGACATTTATAACATTTCCCGAATCAGTGTCGTTGGCTTCAGCATCACCCATAGGACTATCGTCTATCACTGTGCTAGAGGCGGAAACAAAGCTTTGATCCATAGAGAGAGACATTGAGTTGAGCGAGTTTTCAAGCACTTCTTGCGAGCCATTGCCATTGCCATTTGTGTTGACTGCTGGTGAAGGGGTTGCGATTGGAGTGGAAGGCACACGTGTTGAGCTGGTGCCGTTGTTCACGCTGAAGAATTGTGCAGAGTTGATTGGAGATGGCAATGGCTGGGAGCCTATGATGAGGGTCTGCCTTCTTGCTCTTCTGCCATTTGCAGTGGATATGTTGGAATTGGCTGATGTTGGGATCGATGGCAGTTGTGAAGAGCTTCTGCTTTGCTTGCGCTCCATTTTCCGTATCTCCTTCTGCTCCTTCTCCAGGGATTCCACCATTCTCACGATCTGTTCCACGTCGCCTAGTTCAATCAAGACGTTCTCCGGCTTGATGTCGGTGTGAATAATGCCGACTTCTCTGTGAAGGAAGTCCAGCGCGAGCAACAACTGCTTGGCGATCTGCTTGACGTAGATCAAGGGAATACCCCTGTGCTTGTACTTCTTGATCAAACTCAATAAGTTCTCCCCCAAGACCTCAAAAACCATGACGATATGTTCCCCATTAGGCCCAGTATGGTTGAAGGAATCCAAAAGCAAGATGACGTTCTTCTTGCCTCGATGGGTCAGGTCGTTGTAGCTGATTTTCTTGAGAAGTTTGATTTCATCCAGCGCTGTCTCTGTGTAATGTTTGGCAGAACGGACAATCTTAATGGCGACGTGTTGATGAAGCTCAAGATCCTTAGCCAACCAGACCGTGCTGAAATGGCCCCAGCCCAACTTTCTCACCAGAACATACCTTCCATCTTTGTACTTTTCCCCTTTATAGGCCGGGTGATAGCCACCAGGCTTATAATCTTCCTTAGACTCTTCGTTCTTTGGTTCAACAAGGACTTCATCCTCATCTGAAGAGCTTTCAAGGTCGTCTTTATCCTCCTGGAAAACAGAGGTGTCAGAAGAACTGTTCCCCACCGGAGAATATGAGAAATCAGTGTTAATAGCATGTGGTGGTGACACACGAGCAGCAGGAGATGGAGGAATTGGTCTTTGTTCAGGCGTTGTTCCAGCCCTGATATTCTTTAAGGCCATTGAGAGTTTGGATGTGGTGGTTGGTGCTGGTTTCTTGAGTGGTGTGAATAGCTTCTTTGTAGTATCTCCCATTTTAGTCTCTGTGTGTGTGTGTCTTTATAAGTGTATGAATGTATATTAAGAGAAAAAAAAGCCACCTGACTTGAAATGGAGAGAGTTCAGGGTGTTTTGCAGCTGTGAGGTAATTGAACTTGGACAAGTTTAGTGGGACTTTCCGTGTTGTAGAAGACAGAGGAGAAGTGATGGCAGTTTGTGTAATAATAATAATAATAATAATAAAATATTTGAATTGGTCAAAAGGTAAAGGTATAGTCTTGTGTACTACTACTGATTGGCTTTCCAATTAAATATTTTATCGTTTTAAGCCGTTCATGTAATTTGTTTGATTTTGTTTGATTTTGTTGAAAGGTTCCCGCACCAGCTTAGTTTCTCCAGAAAATCCACACAACGGCCTGCTGACTGTTGTCCATACCAGTTACACGCCAGTCACTGGCTGAGCTGGGTCACGTGTATCGGAAAAAAATCCCACGGAAATAAATCCCAAACAAATAACAAATATCCGGGCCCTATTATTATTATTATTATTATTATTATATAGATACCCTGTTAAAAGTTATACTGCACTGAATATCTATGGTATCCTTGCACTCAGTTATGGATTTAGATCAGGTTTTGTACGGTTTGGATCCACTTGTCAAGGCTTGTGAAGATAAGGTCCAATCGTTCCAGGAGCTTTACAAAGATAGTTATGTGCGTTTATTGGATCAACTTGCCATTCTTCTTAGAGATGAAACCACTAGAAATCACGAATTGATTACGTCCAATTTACCAAAAATTGTTTCTGCCGCTGAATATCTTATCACTAATATCGATAAGACTCCAGACTTTAGAGACCTTTCCAAAGAATTCATTAGAGTTTTGGCCAATGTTGTTGCTGATAATGATGCAAACAGATACACTGTTGCCACCGAATCATTTATCACTGTATTAGGGCTTCAGTTGGAGAATAACTTTGACGATGATGAGATCAATGAAAGGGTGTTGATTCTTTTGAAGAACTTAGTCATTGACAATGAAACTTTGGAAGAAAAAATCTCCAAGGGCATTTCCGAGAATCTATTGGTTTACCTTGGATACGAGGGTCAGTTCATGGCAATTGATTTGCTTGCTGACCTCATCACTCATAATAACTTCAAGAACTCCGTCAAAGTATTACAATTGTTCATCAGAAAGACCCAAGGCGTGCTAGAAACCACTTATGACGATGACGATGAGTTGTCTGAGATCTTAATAAACATATCTTTCATCATTGAACATGTCACCATGGACACCAAGTTGAACTTTGCCGGTTATGAGACATCTCTCCAGACAAGTCTTTTCAATATCCTGAAAGATTTAGACCCTTTGTTGGTCCCTAACAAGCTAAAAGCCCAAAGAAAGTTTTACTCGTCAATGGGGAACATATCGGCTAACTTAACATCTACGAATCCAACCTCGCTTGCCTTGCCAATTCTCACAAACGAAGCTGAAACCAACGGTTATATTCTCTCATCTTCCATGGTTATCTTGGGCAATTCCATCACCTCTGCCGAACTCAGAAACAAACTGCTTGACTCGTGTCCAGACTTACTCAGTGTGACATTGTCAAAATATGCCTTTCTCACCGATCCAATCCAATTCCAAGGCATCTTACACCTTCTGAAGTCATTGATCTCCCCGCTTAATGTATCCGAAATCTTCACAGAACACTCTCTGAAGAGCCTCGACTCCTTAGTGGAGGCAACGATCAGAAACTCGCAATATTACACCAACTTCACAACGTTATTGATCAAGTTTCTCCAGAAGTTGATCGTCTTACTCACCAAAAACACTCTGTCCAGATTCCTAACCACAAACCCCATAGAATTAATCCAGAACTCCACGAACAAAGACGCCTTCCACATGATTGTGCTCCTACTGATCAACAAGATCGCCATATACACCCCTGAACAAATCACCAAGGCACAGATCGAAGCAGTGCTAACGTTCAACTCCTCACAGATCCAAGTCGACCATTTATTCGAACTGACGAAAACCATAGGTGTCCTATTCAACAAGCATAGTAATACCTTGGTTGATCAGTATCAAGAGAAATTATTGTTGGTTTTGAACACCGTGACTTCAGTTGCTGGACAAGGTGGTATGGCTGGTAAGGCAATCACAAATAATGGTGAATATATTGCCGGGATGATTGTCAATTACTATAAAGAGAATGATGGCTCTGAATCAGAAAGTAATGAATTGTTGGTTAGAGCTAAGAGCTTCTTCCAGGTGGTGGATAAAGCCTAGGGTCTATGGGGAAATACATAAGTTTACATATAGAAGTTTTGTTGACAACTGCAGACCCACGGCGATATATTAATATTTGTAAAAATAATAGTACAATAAAAAAAAATACTTATATCCAGTAAACTATGTACAGCTGCAGTTTTCAAAATGACTAATGAATAATGACTGATGAATAATAATAATAATAATGATAATAATGATAATAATTTTTATCTCCAACCTAACCAAGAACCTTTCTTCTTCAGCTCCTCGTCGGTTTTTTCTCTAGTCTTAGCCTGGGCTGCTTCCAGTTCCAATCTAACTCTTTCAATCTCCTCCATTTGTTGCTGTTGAGCCAATTCCTTCTCATACTTTTCCTTCAAATTGACCTTTTCATACCTATGATCCCAAGGAGATTGAATAGGGCCAGTTTTCCAAATCGGATCATTGGAAGCCGCAGTTTGCTGAACAATCTTCATCAATTCCTCTTGTTCTTTTCTTCTGAGACCCTTTTCACGTTCGTATTGGGCTCTTAACTCTGGTGATAAACGAGCAATAAGTTCTTCTTCTGTAGGCGTCGTGTACTTGAATAATAAAACACCGGTACCGACGATAGAGAAACCGACGGCCCAGACACGTGCCCAACGATACCAAAGTGGTCTTTCCATTTTATGAGTGGTTGTGAAGATTAGAGAATAACTTGTTCTGAAGGGGAAATGATATATTATAGCTTTTGCCACTTACTATGATTGATAATTGGGTTTGTTTGATTGGAAGTTTTTCGGAATTATTCGAATATTATTTTGACGCATTCAGTCCAGCGGCCTCCAGCCAGCTTTGAGGGCTGCGATGGCTGATTATATAATCCCATTCAGCCACCGCCATGCTATATCGAATAGAAAGATTGTGTTAGGTAAGCAAGTACTACTGGCCAATGGCTAATTATTAAAAGAGGTTGAATTAATCAAAAAAATCATCTATATTATTAATAAATATTCTAATCTAAAGGTGGTAAGTATTACATCGTATACATCGCACTGAGTTGAACTGAGAATTTCGCTTCTAAGCTCAAGCAAAGAAATCTCTGAACAAGAAAGGAGTGAAGACCACAGCAGCAGTGTAAAGAACAGTAAAGACTTGAACAAGGGAGATAGGCAAGCCAGCCAAACCACGGTCAGCAAAGTTACAGTAGATAGCGTGGAAGGCCACCTTGAAGAAGACCCAAGTCAAGAGGAATGGTCTTGGCAACAAGGCACTTAGGAAACCGACTGGAACAGAGACGGCATCGCCACCAAGTTGGAAGTACTTGAAACAACCTCTTTGTAAGATTCTCAAGTTTTCACTATCAGCAGCGAACAAAGAGAAAAGAGCAAAAGACAAGACATTGACAACCGTACTGAGACTCTTACGGTCGTTATGGAAATCAAGCAATGTTTCATTGACAGCGGTTCTATCGGAGAAGTTCTCAATCTTACTCAAAGACTTAGCCAAGACGACAAGATCGTTCAACCCCACAGTCATACCACCACCAGTCAAAGGATGTCTAATGTTCAAGGCATCACCAACAACCAAGTAGCCTGGGATCTCGTTACGCTTGGCAACAAGGTATTGGCATGGATGGGTCTTGATATCGCCTTCTTCCAGAGCGGCTAGGAAGGATGGCTTGACACATTCAGGCAAGAATGGCAACACCTTGGTGGTCAAGTACTCCTTAGAGCTCTTAGGTAGCTTGGAGCCAACGACAGCACATAGAATTCTGGTGTCTGTTGGGGTGATCTGGTAGACTAACACTGGGGCAAAGTTTGTACCAAGAATCACATTACCGTTGTTGCTGACAGGAAGCTCACAGTTCTTCAATTTCAAGGCAATGAAATGGGACCCGACGGTGGCCACATTGTCATTGCCCAACACCTTTCTATATCTGGAGAAAATACCATCGCAACAGACAGTCAAATCAGCAGTGTACTTCTTGGTGGAGTCATCAGCAAATCTGACAGTGACACCTTTGACACCAGTGGCGTCTTGGTCTACACCAGTCACTGTTGCTTCCAAAGTGGTGATGTTCTTTTCCGCCTTAGCGATGTTTCTCAAGTTGGTAATGAACTTACCGTGTTCAAACGACACACCTCTTTCCCTCTCGTCTTCTTCAAAGTCAGCAGCCTTCAAGGTGGAGTCGTCCAACACCTTATCGTTACCACCAAAGACCAAGCCTTCCACTGGTCTGTAAGGCTCGACATCTGCCTTCAAAGGATATGGAATATCAACGGTTTGGCCCTCATAGAAAATGGTGTAACCGGTCTCCACAATAGCCTCAATGTTGTTGATGGCTTGGATCATACCGAGTGCTTTCAAGGATCTTAGACCGCTTGGTTGCATCAGTTCACCAACAATACGGTCTGGTTCACGCCAGTCACGTTCGATTAGAAGAACTTTACGTCCCTGACGGGCAAAAGCTGTGGCGATACATGGACCGATGACACCGGCACCAATGACTATAGCTTCGTAGTGTGTGGACATTTTGGACTCTATGTGATGTTGCAGTAATTAATGGTTAAGTGTGAGAGATGAATAATAGTAAGTCAAAGTGACAGAGAGTTGCACGTTTGAAGCAGTTTAGGAAAAAAACAATAAACAATAACAGATGGATAAAAAGTGGGTAGACGTTTATCAAAAGAAAGCGACAGTAGCCCGTTTAAATATACTCTGTGAGAATAGAAGAAAAAAAAAAATCACACACACACACAATAATCAGGTACATACTACAAGAACGCATCTCCTTTAACAGATGGTTCGATCTTTGAAGCTGTTGATGTTCTTGAAGCATAAGCTAACGCGCACTATCTTACTAAACGAGCATTGCCGCACACAGGCTTTAAACGACAGGGACAAAATTCAATTTATACAAGAATTTTGGCGTAATTTAATTAACCATCAGCTTATATAACCTCTAACATATCTATATTTCAGTTACTAGCTGGACGTCTACCCTAAAAGATCAGACGTCTGTTAGATCACAGATATCCTTGTCATGTAGAGTTGGATCGTACGTATCGTTTGTTCTGTTGTACTTAGACCCCTTTTTTCATGATCGCATGTCTGATCATAATATTCTAATCAGTCCTCCTTTTTAATTCTGTAGAGTACTTGTAGCATGTGATAAACTACTACTACTACTACTACTACTACTACTACTACTACTACTACTACTACTACTACTACTACTACTACTACTACTACTACTACTACTACTACTACTACTACTACTACTACTACTACTAATAATAATAGTATTGAGATCTAAGTAGCAGCTTAAAATATGATGGACATCTAAATATTTCAATATATATCAGTGTTGTTTCATCACAACATCATAAACTCATGTCCTCAGTTTCTATAATTGATCTTGTCCATTGAACATCCAAACACCCCGAATACTCGTGGGCCAAACCAATACTCACATTTACCGTAATATCTTGACAGACTACCTTAAGGTATTTTTTTTTGTTTGATTGAAATTTCCCTAGTGACAGGCAAAGTTTGAGAGGCGCGGACGTAAGCGAAATTTAATAGAATTGCATGAATACAATATTAAATGCTTTTGTCCACAAAGGTGACAGGCCAAAGAGTCTCATGACATTGGCCAATTGATTCTCTGATAATAAAGCAATTGAGCATAAGAAGCCTCTCAAATTTGAACTTAATATACCTGGCCTTCGTTATTTACTGATACAGGACATTCTAAACTTGTCTTCAACATTCAAACCTCTCATTTCATCACCTTACCTAATTTGCCGCCGAAATTATTAATCTTTTTCAAAGCAATACAGTTAATCATTAGTTCTTAATCAGATAAGACTTTCCAATAGTTGACACCTATAATCCGAATCTTGAATCTCTTTCAAGTCACCCCCTCTTCATTTTTTTGATTTTCAGGAAGCCAAACTGATCGGAATTGATTTTCAGTTTCCTCCCCCTTAGTCCAATTGATCTACAGCTACACTTTAGGGAAACTTTACCGTTATAGAAAGTGCAACAATTTATTTCAAACCAGCACGGAATACAAGGACTTTTCATACTATTTTCTTCTTCATCTTCTTCTGCGATGGACAGTGATAGCAATTCAGTGGATTCATCGGTTTACTCGCTGCCTAGAACAGCTGAACAGAACAGCAACACCCCATACAATAGTCAAAGACAACAAGCACCAATGCTAATTGCAAACAAAAACAGCTATTCAACTTCAAATGTCAAAGAATTCAACATGCACTATGATGGACCTGAGCTCGATGTACGAGAGGTTGCACAGCACCATAAGAATGACATTAACGAGTATGATAACATTGCCCCTATTAATAATTTGCCCCCAGAAATACTATTATTGATATTCTCTAAGATTCAACACAAACCTCATCTAGTGCCACTATTGACAGTCTGTAGGAAATGGGCTGACTTGGTAGTAGAATTACTATGGTTCAGACCAAGCTTGACTGATAAGAGGGCTGTTGCTGGAATCAAGGAGGTTATGTCTATGGACAGAACACAGACTTACTGGGATTACAGAAGATATATCCGTCGTTTGAATTTATCCTTTGTTGTTCAAAGAGTTGATGACTCTTTCCTACGATT
This sequence comes from Waltiozyma chaumierensis, assembly GCA_030566875.1. Lineage (NCBI taxonomy): Eukaryota > Fungi > Ascomycota > Saccharomycetes > Phaffomycetales > Wickerhamomycetaceae > Waltiozyma > Waltiozyma chaumierensis. Next base: position 80,573 of record JAKUBK010000016.1, on the reverse strand, counting down.
ATTCACGGGATGTTTCAATTTGGAGAGATTGACCTTGGTGAACTGTTCCAATTTGACACATGAACCGATCATTGAGATCTTGCAAGGTTGTTCTAAGTTACAATCTGTTGACATGACTGGTGTCAAGGATATCACGGATGGTATTTTCAACGCACTAGCTACGAACTCTCCAAGATTACAGGGATTGTATGCTCCACAGTGCCCACAAATTACCAACGAAGCCTTTTTGAATATCGTCAGCCATTGTTCCATGTTGAAAAGAGTCAAGGTTTCTGATTGTGAGAACATCAATGATCGATCCATCATGGCTCTTGTGGAGGGATGCAAATCCTTGATTGAAGTGGATGTCCACAATTGTACAGAGATTACAGACGAATCGTTGCAATTGTTATTTGCCGACCTGGACCAGCTACGGGAATTTAGAATATCAGAGAACAACAATATTTCCGATAACATTTTCAGAGCAGTTCCTGATTGTGTGATGTTTGATCGCTTGAGAATTGTCGATTTTACCAACTGTGTTAGAATCACTGACAGAACGGTGGAGAAGTTGGTTGTCTGTGCTCCTCGTCTAAGAAACGTCATTCTCTCTAAGTGTCTGAGTATCACCGACGCTTCACTAAGAGCGCTCTCGACTTTAAACAAGAACTTGCACTACATTCATCTTGGGCATTGCAGCAACATCACTGACGAAGGTGTGGTCACATTGATTGATAGATGTCGCCGCTTGCAGTACATCGACTTGGCTTGTTGCTCCCAACTTACCAACCGCTCGGTGATCGCCCTCAAGGATTTGACAAGGTTAAGAAGAATCGGTCTAGTTAAATGTGTCAACATCAATAACATGGGGATTCTGGGCATGCTTAGAGGAAGAGGAGAAAATGATACTTTGGAAAGAGTCCATCTTTCGTACTGCTCAAACTTGGAAATCCCCCCAATCTTCCAGCTTCTAATCAACTGTCCTAGATTGACACATTTGTCACTTACCGGTATCGACTGTTTCTTGAGGAAGGAAATCACACAGTTCTGCCGTGATCCTCCACCTGACTTCAATGATCACCAAAGAAGCTTGTTCTGTGTTTTCTCAGGACAAGGCGTCAAGAAGCTCAAAGAATACCTCCAAAGAGACAAAGAGGCCAATGGTCCACTCACACAGTCCAATGACAGAATACTCCCACATGATGTTCTACAAATGAATCCTGCGGACAGAAGAAACTTGCAGTTCAGAGAAGCAGTTGGTCAGCAACGTATTCTACAGTTTCAACAATTCCAACAACTCCAGCAGCAGCAACAACTACTCCAGCAGCAAATTCAGGAGCGACAGCAACTTCGAGATCAACTTCAGGGGCAGCAGCAGCAGCAGCAACCACAACAGCAACCTAACATCAATCGTTTTGAGCAGTTTGAGAATCAAAATGAACAGATTCAACGAGGCTTATTACCAGGTTTATTCCCACTCGTGAACCCGGCTGTTTTATTCAGACATGCTGAAGCTGCAGCCATTGATGACGATGACGATGTCATGGATGAATCTGATTAGATTCTTTTGCGTCTGCAACACAATTGACTGTATACGTAACGATATAATATACCCCCCTTTTTTTATTATTATCTATTTACTTTTTCTTTTATTCTAATCAACGGTAGGCAAAGTCTCGAGAATATCCAAAGCTCTATTACTCTCAATGAGGAAGTCCTCAATCATCAGATTAGCAATCTCATTAAAGTGTCTTGAACCTTCATTGGCAATATGATCGATCCATTGATCCAAAGTCATTTCCAATTCCTCTTGAGGCATCTGATTGATAAAATCAGTGAGTGTTCCATCGATATCATCGTCTAAATTATAAGACAATCCGACTAAGGTTGTAAGGTAGCTCCTGGCAGTTTCCAAGTCTTGTAATTTATCGAAAATTGTATCGATTTCTGTTGCTCTCCATTTCAGGGTATTGTTTATGTCCTTGTGGTTGCTCTGTTTATCTTTAGATTCTCTTAATAATAATGAAGAAGAAGAAGATGATGATGACGATTCTTGTTGATTCTGAGAAATTGGTGGTAATTGGGGTTTGCTATTAATATTATTATTATTATCATTATTATCATTATCATTATTATCATTATCTGTTGATTCACCGATTGGTACATCGTTCTGTTCTTGTTCTGTTGTCAATTTGGAAGAATTGGCAGAGAGGTTAGAAGCTCCAATACTTTCTAATTGAGGCTTTTGAACCAAAAGGGGGCTTTGGGATCGTTGTATAGACTTGTTATTATCCAGTAAGTTCACTACCGCAGTTGATGACGATGCTGCTGATATCGTTGATCGATTGTTCAAGGCACTGAGATTGATGTATCCTTTCAGCAATGATCTACCAGAATCCAGGATCTGTGTCGGCAGGGAGGTGTTGTTTTGAGATTCATGAAGGGACAGTGACGCATGGTTGCTTCTTGTGTTTAGATTGCGACTTCTCTTGACCTTGTTGAGAGTTGGCGACGAGTGGATCTGACTCGATTCAGGGGAGGAGTCCACGTCATGATCATCACGCTGTCTTTTCTTGGAAATTTGTTCATCTTCCCTTCCTGAACCCTTAGGTTGCTGGAAGTACGGTTTGAAGACAGAATTGTTATTGGTGGTGTTCTCGACTTCTTCGTCATTGTGCTGTTCAGAATGTGTGATATTGTCCGATGGGGTTTTCAAAGAGACATTGTTGCTGTGACTGACAGAACTTTCCCTACGACTAGTAGAAATCTGCTGATTATCCCCAGATCTTTCCTCTGTGGCGTGTCCAGTTGGCTGTTCGATCTTGTACCGTATCACAGTGGTGTCAGACTCGCTTTCGATCCCTATCACTTCGTTCTTAGCTGGAGAGATATCAGTTTCATCTTTCATTGGCAAGTTTTCTTCTTCTTCTTCTTCTTCTTCCAATTCATTGTCTGACTTCTCTTCGGCTTGATACATCACACTATCTTGATACTTGGAGTGGTCTGTGGTATCTTCAGCAGATTCCCCAACATTATCTTGCTCTCCATAATTATCGTCATCATCGCCATCTTTTGCTTCCATCCGCACATTATCCTCAGTTTGTTCTGCCCGTTGATTGCCACCATTTCCAATCATCTCATGTTCATTTCCGACATCGAGATCTTGTTCTGAAGCACTTCGGTCTTCCACAATCTGATCATCAGATTCATTCACTTCATCGATCAAATCCTCAGAGTCAATGATCTCTCCTTTCTGTCCACTTGAATCTTCATCTGAATTAGGAACCGGGTCACGGTTGTTCGTGAATGAGGAAGAGCCAAGAGTGATGGCAGTATCAGAAACACCCACTGGCGGATTCTCAGTACTCTTCAGTGGGGATTCTGTTAGATCTTGATCATTGGCAGTACGATCTTCTTCCTTCTGGATATTCGTCGCTTCAGTCGCTTCTGGCGTTGGCTCTTTCCCCAAAGTTGACGATTTCTCCGATTGACTCTTTTCAAAGTCCAAATCTTTAAGAATCGAAGTGGTTCTACTCAGACCGAAATTAGCTCCACCTATCTCAACTCCCTTCAGGTTATTCGTGGAGAACAGTCCCTCGTTATCAAACGACGAATCCAACAACTTGCCTTTTTTAACCGGTGACATTGATAATGTGTTTGATCTGTTACTGTTGTGATTGGTCTTGGTGATCCGGGAGTTCTTGGAACCGTACCTCTTGGAGATTGGCTGATACGGCTTTGTCTCTGAAGCCAATTCAATGCTATGCGATGTCAAACCGTAACTTTCGTCGCCGTTTGACTCCGATTCATGGTCTTTAGTCCTTCTAGAAGCGGCTTTCTCAATCACAGGCGCTGGCTTCGTCACTATATCTTCGTCAGATTCGTACTCTTTGTATCTCTTTGGTGATTTGACATTTCTTCTTGGTCTGCTTCTTGTAAATGAACTGGAGGGAACATCCGAGGCTGAGACAATTTGTGCCATGGAGTTCTCATCGTCATTGATATTTGAAACGGCTCTTTTTAAAGGTTCATATTCATCGTTGCCCCTGACAGGAGACGACGAACTCTTTGGTGGCCGACCTCGCCTCTTGATTGGTGATTTGGTAATTAGGTTCTCTGATTCTGGTGTCCTTTTAGGACGGCCTCTTTTCCTTGAAGGCGAAGGCGAGCGTGAAGATTCATGCACGTCTTGGTTTGGGTTTGGGTTTGGTGTTTCCATCAAATGTAACTTTGGTCTTCCACGTGCTTTTGTTGTAGTCACCAGCAACGGGTTGTTTAAAGTCGGCATTTCGATTCCTGATCTCTTGAGTTCTTCATATTGTTTCAAGAAGTAACAACCACCTGCTTCATCCCTTCTCTTATGCTCTTCAATAGGATCATCAGACGCCTCCCATCCTTCCAGCGTAATGCCACAATAGACACATATGACCAGGTCATCTGATTCAGTTTGGGGAACAAATGCAAACCCAGCCTCTGTCAGGGTGGTAGACGTACATCTGAAACCAGCAGTATGGTCATGAGGCCACTTATCATGGAAGGTTGACAATCTTGCCTGCATTGAATCAGCACTGAACGCTTCATTAAACCCAGAGACTTTACTCCAATAGATAACATCTCCTGCTGCCCTCTTGCTCATAAAGTTATAAATTTTAGAGAAGTAGCAAGTCTTATTCTTCTTCAAATGGTGTCCTGAAGGATCGACGATTCCCTTCCAACCTGTCTGGGATTTAGAACAATAAAAACACGTAACTCTATCTTTGTATCTCTTTATAGGCGTGAAGAAGAATCCAAACTTCCCCATAGTCTCAGCAGATAGGCATTCTTCTGACCATCCATAGTCCAATGTGGCATCTGTGAAAGTTGCTACTCTATTGCTGGATGCAAAGAGACCATACGAAGATGAGGAGGAAGAAGAAGAAGAAGAAGAAGAAGAAGAAACAGGAGGAAGATTGGGCAGCTCCTCCGTTGTTATGGTACTGTTGGTTTCCATTCTTGTGCTTTTTTTTTTGTCTTTTTACTTCTTTTTCAGAACTGTCTAGCCCCCAAACCCCTGATATATTGTTGTGGGTTTCAATTATGTCTTGATATGTCCAAAAGGATACTAAAAGGTTATGCTTTCCAACAGTTTAAGAAGCTGTTAGCGTTTACGCGTTTGTCTAAAAAAAAACACACACACACAAACAAAGAGCAAACGTACCATAGGGAAAATGACAGAGCACGTGACTGTCAGTAACAATTGAAAAGAATTAAATCATCATTAAATATGGAATATGGGGTTTAAAGAGTTGTATAAAGACTGTTCGAAAACAAGTTACATATTATCTAGACAGTGAACATTGATGTTGTTGCATCCTTAGCCTGTAACCCTTTTCTAACAGCCAACACACTATCAACAATCACAGCATCAACACCTGAGTTCATCTGTAGTTTTGAATTCAAAGGATCATTATTCTCAGAGCCATAAGTGAAACAGACCAACCCTTGTTGCTTAACAATGGAGACTAAGCGAGGACATTTCAAAATAGGCTTAGACTCAGAAACAATACCCAACAAGTTCCATTTCTTACAGAATCTAATAGCACTTTGTAAGGAGTCAGTACGTGTGTCTGGCATGTACGAGGTGCCCGATTCGGTTAGGAACAAAACTGGAATACTTGGTTGTTTCAAAGAAAGAAGAATACAAGTCTCTGGATGGAACGATGAAAAGATGATATCTCGACCTTCGCCATAGTCGAAAACCGTCTGCAAAACAGTATCGACCCAATGATTCAACTCGATAAAGACCTCACCTAGATCCTCGTCCTGAAGTTCATAAAGTAAAGGATATTTGCATTCGATATTGAACCCGACATTCTTGGGGACTTTCTTGAACAAATCCTTCAAAGTGACAAACGAAGAAGCAATTGACAACCCACGGGAATTCCCCTTGAACCCCTGGTTGACTTTGTATGTTCTTGTCAACTTCATCTTGTCCAGGTTGGCCCTGTTGGTTTCATGTGTTTGGGATAATCGGTCCAAGTGTGCTGAATGACTTGAAGCTCTGGCTCTAAGTTTTGGTTTGGGAGACTCGTCAACCAATTCGGCGTCGTTGGAAGAGTCTGATTTCTGGCTGAAATCCTTACCGTTCATTTCACTAAGATGTAAGAATTGTTCCAGTGTTAACTCATGTATTGGGATATCAGCCCCGGATTCTGCGACAAGGAAATCGTGATAGATGACCGGCTGGGAATCCTTAGTTAACTGAACGTCAAACTCGACGTAAGAAGCACCCAAAGAAGCAGCAGCAATGAAAGATTCAACTGTGTTTTCACCAAGCTGCAAGGAGTTCGATCTGTTGTAGTTCTTACCCAAACCACGATGACCAATGACCCTGGAGGTGATAAGAGATTTCCAGTACGTCTCGGTTCTAGTTGGTGACATATTTGGGTGTTGAAAGGCAGTGATTGTTAGCAATTCAAAGTTCACCGTCCCCAAAACGTCCAAAGATTCCAGCTCCAAAATAGAGATAGAACACGCCTTGTTCAACACCGTTCTATTAGGTCCAACATTAGGGGTCAAAGCCTTGACGGAGGCAACACCACGACCTAGAATCTGAGGATCACCATACGTTGGGATGATATCGAAGAAGATAACTTCGTTGGTTGGATCATCACTGTTGCAGTTGATAATGACAGGCTCCGCCTCATCCACTGGCAAATCGATAACAGTAGGAGCCTCGTCTTCCGAATGAGCCCCCTTTCTATGAATCATCAAAGATAACGCAGTGTCTAGTTTGGTTGAATGGATTTTAGAAATTGGAACTTTTTCAAGCTTGAGTCCCGGTTCCTCATTTCTAGTGTCATTGGAGCCTAATGTGATCACTATCATGCATTCGGAGTTGTTCAAGAAACGATGGCCGAAGGATTTGATGGCTCCTTGTTCTTTCAAAGAAGGCACTTCTGCAACAACTGGGAGTTCCTCCTCAGAGCCAATATTGGAGTTGGATGGTGATCCTTCAGGGGAGACAGTTGCCGAAGTGAGATATGGTCTGACCATGGTTTTATCATAGTCTTGTGGCTCTAATAAATCAGCAATCTCTAAATGGCCCCTTAGACAAGCGTGTTCCATAGGTAGCCAGCCACTCTCATCTGGTTGGTCATATTTAGCACCAGAGGATTTCAAGATAGTGGCAACGTCTTTGTAGCCCTGAATAGAGGCGATGAAGATGGGAGTCCAACCATACGATGGCTCTTTGGATTCGGTATTGGCCCCGAATTTCAAAAGCAGTTTGACAGAGTCCCTGTGGTCCATTTTGGAAGCAATGAATAGCAGAGACTCTCCGTTCTCATCTTCAAAATTGACATCCATGTCTTCGTTAGAGAGAAGAATCTCCATGACTTCAGGCGAGTTCAATCTCGTGGCCAAGAGTAATAGTCTTGAGTCTGACAACTTCTGTTCTTTGGAGTTCTCAACAAGGACTTTCACAACCTCCAAATGCTTCCCAAGAATGGCCAACCCCAAAGGAGTGACAACTTCAGAATCATCCCATGAAAAACAATCATCTGTGGCAATCTGACCATCCCAGTCCTTCCACTTGCGTAGGAACTCAATGATGACCCTTGTCTCTTCCACAAGCCCATATTTACAAGCGTAATGTAGCGGTGATTTTCCGTTGTGATCCTTCTCTGACAAATATGTTCTTGAATCTGAAGGGAGCAAGTCAAGGATATATCTCAACGTGGAAGTTGTCTCAGTGGATGTGTGCTTCTTAGCTAACGTGGCATCTATAGAAGCTGGCGTTGGTGAAGCTTTCTGTGAATAGCTCAATTCAATCATGGAGGATACTGGAGAACCAATTTTGTTCATGTAAGGTGAGTTGGTAGGAACAGCTTGTCTCTTACCCAGAGAAATAATGTAATGATGGAAGAAGTTTCTCCCGTTTATATCTGACGGGTCACTTAGTTGAGCACAAGATGAAAGGATCTTGTCAACACACAACAAGGAATCTCTCATTGCGGCCTTGTTCAATAGAGAAACCATCAGCTTGATTGGGTATTTCTTCACAGGGAAGAGTTCATCTAGAGAGTTGAAAAGACCTTGTGGATCATCCATATCTACGAGAGAGGTGAAATTATCAGTCTGTGCCTTGGTCAACACATTCAAGGATCGGACAACTGGATCAGTGGGTTTAAGTTTCTGGGATTTGGATTCCTTTAGCGAGAAAAGGTTCAGAAACTCATTGATCTTGGAAAGAATATCAACGACAGCGACATCGTTAGCAAATAACAATGGATAAATCCTGGTGACAAGAAAGGCGTCCTTTTGATTGGAGACAGTCTTCTTATCAAACTTCTTAAGAATCTTCACAAATCCTCTCTTGTTCAACTCACCAAACCATTTCAAGTTTCTAAAAGATGATCTTAATTCCAATAAAATAGCAGCGACTTCTTCAATCTCCTCATCATCCAAATCGACATTTAAATCTCCCGTCTCGTGAAGCGAGTCTGATTCAATGATAGATGAGACTCGTTTGAATCTTTTCTCGTTCTCGGCGTATTGTCGGTTATAAAACTCGTCAACCTTCTCAATGTTACGGTCTAAGGCGAAGAAGAACCCGGCAATAGCACCATCTTTCTCGTTTTGTTCTTGGTCTGATACTTCGACAATGAACTTGATCTGCTTCTTAAGGTCCTTGTAATTGATGTAATAGCCTGACCATTCAGGTATTTGGTGATTGATGAACGTCTTGCCAAACTTCATAACTAGGAGGCTGATGAGATGCGATGGCAAATGAATTTGGGCGGGGGTTTTCAAGGGGGGATGATGATGATACGCTGATTTACTCAATGATGTCGTGAAAGGTTCCCTTTTATTTACTTTTTTTTTTATATATTTTTCACTCTAGACTTCCAGTCATCGCCATAAATTGGATAGGAGCCAATATGAACTACTTCATCTTTCTCCATGTGGTTGACAATAATATTATTATTGGATCCCAAAACGTGGATCCGGCCAGCGCTTATCTCAATTTTAAGAAAATTAGCCCGCCGCATAGCCGTTAGGGCTCAAATTCCTGGGGGAAATTTTGGCACGTGCATAATCCCAGGTATTCTCACGTGGTTTACCATTATAAACACACACAGGGATTTTTCAATAGAGACACCAAGTTGAACACAGGCACCATCAATCAATAGTTAACCATACTGTGTTATCCCTGCCAGAGATCCACCAGCCAATGTACTTTGTTTCATAGTTACACCTGTTCTTCAATTGTGTGTGTGTGTGTGTGTGTGCCTGTTTTTTTTATGTCTCTAAATTTTCCTTTACTCATTTGGAATAGTATTCTTCTTGATCTTTCCACAAATGATATCATCAACCTACGTTCTGTTAACAAAGACATTCGTCAAACTTTAGGCCACAATGATATTTGGAAACCTATTGTGCTTAAATCGTGGTTCCATTCAGACTATAACGATGGGTATGAAAACCCTCTAAATGATCTTCATGAAGTGGATAACTATGCTGAATATTACCGCAAGAGATCTAGAATCGATCTCCAAATATCAAAGGCTTTATCTCAAATCGCCACCACAAACTATCATGTTACCAAAAAGACAGAAGCCATTAATATTTGCAGATTGGCACATAGAGCCATACCTACTCTATTCAAAATACGATCTGAAACAGTCAATTTCACCAATAATCAGGACCATCAATTGTCCATACGATATTACGCTGAGTTAATATTGACCACTGTAATGAGAAACAGATTCTTGCTACGGTTAACAGACATCGAGAAGTACGATGCCAATGAAGCAGAGTTGTTGTTTTTGGACTTATCTAAATCCGATAAGGGATTTTTGAACCTACTTGCTTTAAGGAACCAAAGAATAGCACAGATTATCGAAAGGGTGAAGTCTTCATCACAGTACCATTACACCAAACCAGCGGCTTTCAAAGTGTCACTTATTATCAATGCGTTCAATGAAGTTGTTGTGCCAAAATACAATCAAGACAGTCGATCAGGTCCGAATTATGAACTGTGTTCTGAAAACTTCTCGATTCTAAGAATATACGCTGGTGAAGTTCCAGGTTCTCCGGTTTTGAAACTTGCAATTATTCAAAAATTGGCTAATTTGTTTAATATTGAATCAAGACTCAGTGAGTCGTTCCTTGTGATCACTGACGAGTCATTTAGTCAAGGTTATGTCTGTTTGTCTCTGACTCCATCCAGTGGGTTCAAGATCTACACTTTCAATTATCTCTTGAACAGGTTTATCAGAATTGGGATGGCGAATCCAATGGAGTCCGTGGGGTTGATGACTCTACCTATTTCCACAGAAGACATGAAGGAAAAGGTTTTGGTTGGATTAAGAAACTCTGTATCACTCGCCCAGAGAACAAATAAACGCCCAGGAAGTGGCTCATATTACGACTTATATCCTTACTCCAAGGTGGAGTTTGCCGAAGAAGACAAAGAATATATGATTTTGTTCAACAAAGCAGTCTCTGATAAACTATTGTGCAGTGGTTCAATAGGGTTTGATCGTTCTAAGTTCTTTGATATGCTTCTTGAAAGGCATCAGTTGGATCTCTTTGTTTTTCCAAAGTACTTGGAATGTTTTATGGATAATCAAACTGGAATAGTCATGAACAGAATGATCACTTTTTTAAAATGTGATAAAGTTTATCAAACAGATTCTGACAAATGTCAAATCCAAATTGGTGATATCATCAAAAGAAAGAGAGTTACAAATATTACTACTACAATTCCTTCCACTACAATACTACCAAACGACGTGTTCTCTGTATTCCTTGGAGAGTCACTTGAAAGATCTGTGAAGACCATTCCATCCCTACACTCCACAGATTTAGAGGTTTCAGATTTCGTAAAAGTTGAGAGACATGAATTGATAGATAATCCTCATATTGTACAAGATTTGATGGATAGTTTCATAGACCTTGGTCTTTTCTTTGATCTTTTCGACTCCGTCGAATATTTTAGGTTTAAACAGAATATCGATTTCAAGGATATGATACATAACAGATAAAAACATGAGTTAAGCAAAGAATAGGCCCTATATCATAGATCCAATTACCGCTATGAATCAGTTCAATATATATATATATATATATATCAAATTCATATTCAAAAAAGAAAATCCGCTAGTACACAATATAAATGGTAAATCTACTCACCTATTTTTTCTATTCTATTTAAAAATTGAGCTTCTTTTGCATCTCACCATGGAAGTCAGTGGAAATTTTGTTTTCAAAGCCTGTAATTAGTTAATAAAAATGTTAGTACAATCAGTTCTGTTTTAAAGGTGAAATCAAAAGAATACGTACCAGTGTAGATATCTTCCCAATCAACAGAGGTGTCCTTGTTCAAAAGGATATCTCTATGAACGTTAGAGGAGCCACCAACACAAGAAGGAACAAAGTCAGTGGAACTGACGATATTCAATTCCATGGTTCTCTTTATAGGTTCAGCGGCCCCAAAGATTCTTCTGTACTGTTCCATTTTCAAGTCCTGTTGTGTTTGTTCCCAATTTTGTAAACGAGCTTCTAATGGATGTCTGTTGTTGATTTGTGAACTTATGTTTAATGGACCAGTGTTAGTTCTAAGGATATCTTGAATACCTTCAGCAGAAGGAGCAGATTCACCGAATTTGACGGAGTCAACGGTGCTGTTGAACTTGCTATCTGGGACAATTCTGAGACTCTGATTAAGATGTTAGTGATTCATCGATATGGGATGTCTTCTCTATCATTTGAACGTACCATTTTAAATATACAATGGGTGTGTATGTGTGTGTGTGTTGATTAAAGATTATTAAAGACATTCTAATCCCGGTGGCAAAGTCTAATGGTCTCCACCAAACTTCTGTTTTTGTAATTATTGTTTGATGGACCTGGCGCGCGACGTTTAGTACGCCAAATCTGAAAAATAAACAAAAGACAAGCGCCACTTCAAGAGACTCACTCCCCTTAAGTTTTATTACCTGCCTCTTCCAGGTGCAATTGAAGAAATAATATTGCAGATTCACATCCCTCCAAAAGCAACCGGAATCAGACAATGGCTCACTCGACCGTCTATACATTTGTCCAGGCGATCTCAACGGGACATGAATCCTTCACTACAAGCGTGCAAATCAGCCCCGATTCTCGCTATTTAGCCACTTCATCATCTGACAAAACCATCAATATCTTCCAGTTACCCTCGTTGAAGCTTTCCAAAAAACTAATAGGGCACAAGAAGGGGATCAACAGTTTAGTGTGGTCTCCGGACTCCAAATACATAGCCTCAACCTCCGATGACCAAACCACCAAGATCTGGGAAATCGAATCCCAAGAATGTATCAGGACACTTGCAGGACACACTTATCATGTCACTTCAGCAGCCTTCACTCCTAAGGGAAACATTCTTGTGACTGGTTCTGCCGACGAGGCCATCAGAATATGGGAAACACAGACTGGGAAATCCCTAAGGACCCTAAGTGCTCATTCTGAACCGATCGCATCCGTAGATTTGTGCTGGGATGGTACGATTATAGCCAGTGCCAGCTATGACGGAACAATCAGATTATTCGACACTGAGACTGGCCAATGTCTGAAGACTTTAGTGTATGGCAAGGTTGCTGTGTCCAATGTCAAGTTCAGTCCGAATGGGAAATACCTTCTAGCCACGACATTTGATGATACAATTAGACTCTGGGATTATCAGAACAACAAAGTTCTAAAGACATTACACGGCGGTAAGTTTGAGAAGTTTCGCTGTGCCAGTGCTTTCATTGATGGTGCTGGACAACATGAAGGCAGAACGATGGTGGTCTCTGGATCTGAGACTGGTGATGTTATCATTTGGGATTTGAACTCCAAGAAAGTCGTGGATTCTATTAAAGTGTCTGATTCTCCTGTTTTAAGTATTGATAAAAATGGCGACTTGATGGTGGCGTTGAGTTTGGATGGTCAACTGAGTGTGTTTACATTGAGAACGCACAATAATATATAAACCCCCCCTCCCAAAATTTATGAATTTATGAAGTACAGTCTACCTATAAAATATTTATAATTTCAGATTCTTTTCAACAGAATAAGGTTTCTTCTTATAAGCAGGCTTGAAGATTAAATGAGGTTTTCTCTCAGCCAAGTCCAAAATAGTCTTGCCGAATTCAGAGTTAGCCCAACTGAACCAAGATCTAGTATAACTGGAACCATCAGGAATCATAACATTGATACTTTCATGGATGAGACCCAAACCACCAGTATTCTTCAAAACGAGGTTCAACAATTCAACAATCTCCTCGTCATCATCTGACGTTCTGATTTGAACTAATAAAGACATAGGCCAAGCATTATGAATCCCGACATGTGGTCCACCAATCCCTTTGAAATAAGGACCCTTGAGGTAGTATGGATTGCCCTTCTTGGAAAGAATCATATTTCTGGTGTTTTGGTAAACTTGATCGGATGCAGACGTCTTGGTTAGTTCAGGAATAGATAGAAGTGATGGGATATTGGCATCGTCCATGAATATAGACCCACCATACCCATCAACCTCGTAGGCATAGACTTTCCCATACTGTGGGTGGTTAACAATGGCGTGGTCTTGAATGGCCTGTGAGATAATATCAGAATACTTTTCAATATCGTCTAGTAGTAATTCCAACTTTGTGCTTAGTTCAGGAATTTCAGAGATAAGTTGATATTTAACAGAGTTGAGAATCTTGTGGATTTCTGAGAGTTCAAATTGTAATTGAATATTGCCAGGAACAAAGAACTGTAAGATACAAGCATCATCTGAAGGTCTAAACGCAGATCTCACCAACCCAATCCCGAAATTGACAGGGTTACCAGTGCCAGCCAAAGGTAAGGTCTCTGTCCCAAGGTTCGTGTCTCTTTGGAAGGAATAATAGAATGGCAAGACCTGACCTTCCTCGTCCTTGAAAGTTGGAGACGACTCTCTCTTGACCAAGATGATGACATTAGAAAGAGCTCTAAACCATTCCTTAGTGAAGACCGTAGTATCCCCAGTGTTTTCAAAGTATTCTCTGGTTAGGGTTAAGAAACTTGCAATGGAATCGATTTCATATTTACATTCAAAAACGTTGTTCCAATTTGGTTTGGGGATGACCTTATCCTTGGCAGAATCACCTTTCTTAACTCCTGATCTGTTTGGTGGATGGAAGGCATTGCAATAAGGATCATTAACAATGTAGCCAGCTTGTGTGTTGATGGCTCCTTTGATCATATCAGCCAATTTAGAATCATAAGGGGTCAACTTTTGATAAATAGACAATTGTCTGGCAGAGTCACGTAACCATTCAGCATGGATATCACCGGTTGATATAAACGTTTCAAATGGTTTATTCTTAATGTCATGCCATAAAATAGCAGTGTCTAGTGTGTTAGGCAAGGCATTTTCAACCAATCTGAAAAGATCAGGATTTTCAATTCTCTCTCCAAGATCTCTAATGAGTTTTTCAACAGCAGGGGATGAAAAGGTACGGCAATGTTCAGGTGGTCTTTGGAATGGCAACTTTAGATGTCCTGAAGATAACGGGCCATGTGGATCCTGAGAATACTCAATGTAACTGATACATTTGTCATTCTTAGAGGTAGAACCCATAGATAACAAGCCGTTGGATTTTCTAAACTCATTAGTGATCTCATTGATCAACTCAGGATCAATCATACCGTTTAGCTCTGGCTCTTCATTGAATGTTTGTACTTTGTATAGATTGTTTAGCCTCTCTTCAAACAATGCATCATAGTCTTGCCTGGTGTGCCTTGGGCCTGAAATGCTGGAAAGAAAGTAAAATGTTGATAGAATAAGGAGAATAATCGCCCCTATGCGGACTTGTCTGGTTCTTAGGAAAGGAATACCTCTTGTGTTTGGCCTTGGAGAAAACCCCACTGGTTTGTCTTTGAAGGTGTTCATATTGGTTTGAAATATATGATCCACCTAAATATTGATAATTGTTGACAGTAACAGCTTTTTATTCGATTAAAATATGGAAAGTTGAAATGTTCTTTTTCAAATATATATTGAAGCTGCTTTATTTGAGTTATGTAGTGTTATACCGAAAATATTCGCCCTAATTTTTGCGGGGAGAATTCCACCTAATTTATAACCGTCATAGAGATTATGTCATGACTCCCTCACTTAGTAGTTTACAAGTGAGTGAGTTAATTGATGCTTCTATATTAGAATATCAAAATGCTTATTATTTTGAGATCCATCTCCTAATAATCCAAGAGATTAATTAATTAAATGACACTGATATGATAAAAAGTAGATCAAGTATAGTCACGTGATTGCAATACAGGCTCTGGTTCCCTGTTTGAAACAATTTAAACCCCTTTGCACTAACATTCACAAACTTTTATTTAAAGTGTTCTAGGCAAAACAGTAATGTCTATGAATGCGTCTGGTTAAAGTAATCGCTCCTGGGCAATGTGACACAGTGTGATATCATAGAGCTCTTTGAGTATTTTTCAATCTTGAGGCGCCGCCGTCACTTCCTTCGCGAATAGCCGCCCAAACCAGTTGATTTTACAATTTCAAACTGATCAGCTAAGCGCTTAGTTCGTTGAGTTTTGTTTTTTTTTTTTTTTTTTGACCAAGGCAATTTTGAGCGCGCGCACTTGGTAACGTTGAAAAATTTTGCATAGTTTAGCCACTATTTACCCTTTGAACAAGTTACGTAGAATTGTACTTCACCTGGCCACAAACCTGTTAGCATACACTTCAGAGTATTCTCTCCTTCTCACCACTTTCAGAAACCAACCAACCATCACTAGAATTCCAGATGTCACAATCACCAGCCCTTTCCTTTGGTCCATCTTGGTATGTAGCACAGTCCTTGGATCAACGATGATCTGGCATCTCTAGCGGAGCCGTAGACACTCGATGGGTGATTTTTCCTCTTCTTTGTGGAACATTGACTAACATAGACCAACATAGGATGCGTCCAAAACCTTCAAGAAACTCCAGTCAAGACACCGCCACTAGAGCCAACTCAAATCTAAGTCAAACATGGGGTTCATCCAGCAACGCTCAATTGAACGAACCAACGCCTGATATCACGAACAGTATCTTCAAAGATTTCAGAGCTCCTTCAGATCAATATCCCTTCCAGCCAACCTTCATCCAACCCGAGGAAACGACCGTGTCCAGTCCATCCAAACCCAACAAAGTCTACAGCATTGATGAATTGAACCAAATATGGAGTTCTATCCAAGACGAACTTCAGATGAAAGGCTACGATGAGAAGTACCGTTCTTTGGCCCCAATCCGACAATTGATTGACCAAGTTGAGAACGATCGCCAGATGCAGAAGCAGTATCAGCAGCAGCAACAGCAGCAACAATCTGGGTTTAAGCGACACGAAAACAAGACTGATGACAATAGCGCCCAAGTCTCCCAACTCAACGATAAGCTGAAAGAATTCAGCAATTGGGCAAAGACAGAGAGCTCTCTGGACTTTGCCAGCATTCTTTCCAAGGTTTCTTCCAGCTCCAACCTCATGAACAGCAATATTGGCATGAAATCCAACAGTCCGTTCGCCAACAAGCCAAGTCTGCACAGAGACCCTTCATTCCAATCCATCCACAGCCCAATGTTATCCCACCGTTCGGTCTCTCAGTCCAACTTCCAGCAGACCACGCCGCAAGTTCAATACACCAACCCAGCAGAGGCGATGTGGTACTACGTCGATACCAGTGGCAACCAACATGGACCTTTTGCCGGGGATGCTATGCAATATTGGTTTGCCAATGGTTATTTTGCACCTTCTTTGAACTTGCGTCGTGCCGAAGAAATCAACTACACGACTTTGGAGGATCTGATGACTCTCACCAACAACCACGAGACTCCATTCTTAACCCCAGCCCCAGTAGTCCAGCCACAACCAATTGCTGCCCCAATCGCCACCACCCCATCTTTCTCCGCCTTCAACCAATTCGACAACTTTTCCAGTCAACCAATGTACCAAACCAATTCAACCTTTATCAACCCACTTGCTCCACAGCCACATATCTCCCAATTACAGCAAAGTCAACAACTCGGATGGGCAAACCAATCTGGCCGTGCCTCCCCTTGGGCTTCCAACCATGTCGATTTCAATGCCAACGAATTTAGACTGGGCGCCAATTCTCCATTCATGGCCAACTCCACTTCCACCTCTTTCTTGAACGACACCTCCAACTCAATTCTCAACCAGGCTCAAGTCCAGGCTCAATCTGCTTACAACAATGTTCCTCAACAATCGTATGGATCCTTGTCTA
Source organism: Waltiozyma chaumierensis (assembly GCA_030566875.1). Classification (NCBI taxonomy): domain Eukaryota; kingdom Fungi; phylum Ascomycota; class Saccharomycetes; order Phaffomycetales; family Wickerhamomycetaceae; genus Waltiozyma; species Waltiozyma chaumierensis. The sequence goes on along the minus strand of JAKUBK010000016.1, from coordinate 63,323 downwards.
ACGATGATGGCTTGTTAGAACGTATCAACTCTCAGATCTTTGACAATTCCTTTGTTGATAACAAGACCATCAATTCCCAGGCGGATGAAACTGTGGCCACATCTATTGTTACAACTGAAACTATGCCAGAAACTGTCGTTGTCGAAGAAACTCCAGCTGTTGTTGCCCAAAAGCTAGCTGTTAATCCATCACAACCCGCTAAGACTCAGAAACCTGGTCTTGCTCCGGTTCCTGCTCCTGCTCCTGCCTCAGTCCAAGCTCCAGTTTCTTCAATGCAAGAGGCTCTTGCTGAAGCTAAGGAAGCTGCTAAACCAACCACTAGAGCATCAGCTACTAGAACCTCCCTATCCAAGGCTAGAACTGAAAAGAAGGAATTCAAGAAGTTGGTCTCTGAATCTTCCAAAACTGAATCCGAACCAGTTAAGACTAAGCCACAATTAGCTCCTTGGGCCAACAAAACAACCCAGAATGAAAAGCCACAGCTAACCTTTGAACAGATCCAACTGTTGGAAGCTAAAGAAAGTGCTAAGCAATCAAAGATCAAAGCCGAGAAGGACAAGATTATTGCCGCTCAATTATTTGCCGCTGCTGAAAGGGAAGCTGAAGTTGCTAACCAGAAGTCCGCTTCTTTACCAGTTACATCATCTTGGGGTAAGCCAGCCTCTAATGCAGCTGCACCAAGTAAGACTTTATTTGACATTCAACGTGAGGAAGCTGAAGCTGAAGCCAAGTCCGCTGCTCTTGCTGCAAGATTAGCTGCCAGCAATGCCAAAGTCCCATTGGCTGCTGCTCCACCAAAGAACTCCTTCGCTTCTATTGTCACTCCACAAAACAGCAATCCATGGACTACCGTTACCGCTAAGAAACCAGTCCCAGCTAAGCCAGTCATCAAGGCTCCTCAAACTTCTAGTGCCAAGATCAATCCAGATGTCTTGAGAAATGTCTCTGCTTCCACTCCTAAGCCAGTGAACTCTTACTCCAATGCCACTCCAAAAGTCTCTGCCCGTCAAGAGTTCTTAACCTGGTGCCGTTCTTCCATGAAGTTGAACAGAGGCATCAACCAAAACGAGGTCTTGCAAATCTTATTGATGTTACCATTGGGTAGCGAGTCTCAGGAAATCATCGCTGATACTATCTACTGCAACTCTTCAACGATGGATGGCAGAAGATTTGCCCAAGAATTCTTGAAAAGACGTAAGTCTGTTGAAGATGGAATCAACGATGGTTTGTCTTGGAACGACGCTTTACACATGACCGTTGAAGATGACAATGATGGTTGGGACTTCCAAGTTGTTGGTAAGAAGGGGAAGAGAAGAAACTGATTTCATTAATTCTTCGTCATGTGGATTAATATCTTTATGTCTTGTAGTATAGATTGTTCGTGGCTAGGTTGTGTGTTGTATTTTAATTTTATTAAATTGGCCATATTTGAGATAGTTGCTCTAGATCAGTAATTCAAACTACCACTTTATGGAGAATTCAAGTGGTTTTAGGGTGAAGACAATTAATTCTATAAGTCTCCTCACGTGACTCATAACCGAAGTATCAGCCTTGGAAACGAAACTTAAACTGTTGATTCCAGTTAGTATTCTCATTGCTGGCATACTTTGCTACTACTTGTTAGACAATTTTAAGAATACGTGTTATAGGAAGGAGAGACTGACTGCAACTAATAGCAACAACTATTTGTGATGATGATGATGATGATGATGATGTGACACTGGAATGTTATATAACAGTTACCTTTATTAAAAACACTTAGTATAAACGATATTGTAGAGGAAAGGATTTCTCTGACTATTTCTATTAAATCCTTTCTGTTCGACCCAAGGCACGACTTTTTTTTTTTTTTCAATAAACGTTTCAATTAAAATATAAAAATTACTAATAACACATAAATCTACTTTAACTGATAACTTCTATAAAGATCACCAAACTTCCAATTCCACGTTTCCAAATATTTCATCATTTCAAACTTCTTAGCTTGAGATTTTCAAATTTAAATTGTTGCCAACCTTAACATTCATATAAGAGCAATCAATGGTTTTCAATTATCTATTGAATGTTCACCTGTAATCTCAAAGAAGCAAGAAACCTTCCATATTCTTCTATTCCGTTAAATATCAATCTGATTTCAAAATTATCAGCTGTTCTTCTTTTTTTTTTATCAACAATTTATAATATCATTCATTCAAATAATAATAATTTTGTTGGAAATGGGGAGACTAAGGTTGCCCTAGTCTAGGTCCAGAAGGCCAACTGTTGAATCCATGTATCATTAAAAGCTTTTATGGCCAAGTTGGTAAGGCGCCACACTAGTAATGTGGCGATCGACGGTTCGGCTCCGTCTGAAAGCACTTATTTTTTTTCCAAGATTGTTTTTTTTGCTTTTTATAATTTCTCTTCTTTTATACAAATTACTTATTCTGAATCGAAACTTTAGCATTTTGGCTTAACCAGATTTCAAATCCAGTCACTTATATGTCTTTCTGGCTTACTATCCGAACAATTGGGACACACCTTTCATATAACGGAAAATCTGGGCCTGATACGATTACATGTAACAAAACGTATTATCAGTTTGAAAGAAATTGATTATAAATAAATAATAAGTGTGCTTCATTTCTCATTAAATCCAATCTTCAGATACAAAAAAATATATAAAAATAGATATAGTTAGACATAATTAGTTCTCAAACTTTTTTCTTCTCATGTAGTCGTTGATGTCTCTTACAATCGTAATTCCTAGCAAAACCTCTCTCACAATACTTACAAACAAAAGGTCTAGCTGTACTATGAGAAGCCATATGGGACTTCAGATTGTTGAGCTTGTCGAAAACCTTAGGACAGCAAGGACAAGGATACTCTAATGGTGGGTCTCCTTTGTTTCTTCTTCTCCTTACAGGCTTGGATGAAGGACTGTTTGTTCTAGTAGACATCGCAAACAGATGTGATGGAGGTGGGGGTGAAGATGTCTGTAATCCATTTAGACTGCTGGTGAGCGGGTATTGATTCGGTATCTGAGATTGTGATGGTATTTGTGATTGTGTATTTGGCAGAATGTACTGCTGTTGGTTTGGTTGATTGGTACTGTGAGATTTAAGCACTACCTCTGGGTATTTCATAGAAAGATGGATTGCTGGGGTTGTGTAATCAACAGATGCTTTGTTGTTATCTCCGTTAGTGAAATAATTGCCATTATTAAGGCCCTGTGGTTGTACGTTTGAAATCGGTGTGAACGGAGATAATGGTAACTGTGTCAAATTTGAGATATGATGATGCTGTAGATGTTCATGATGCTGAAGTGGTAGTTGTTGTTCCTGATGCTGCTTAATAGGCAGCACTACAGATGGTGCCGGTGGTGCTGGTGCTGGTAGTTGTAGTGGTGGGCCCTGTGTGTAGTGAGGGTCGTTGGGTACTTGAGAAAACGAACTTCTGTACTTTAACATCATATGGGTAGAACTAGAGTTTGTCCTTGATGATGTATCGTTACCAAAAGATGGCGTTCTGTCCTTGAACGGATCGAAAAATGCTATCGAAGACGACTTCGATGTGTGAAAAGTAGGATATTTGCTAGCTGGATCCTGGGAAGTTGGTTGTTTAGATGTCTCTTTGTTTCCTTCATAGTTTGTAAGGGGGGGAGTAGCAAATGGTATTCCATAGTTTCCCTGGGAGGATGCTAAATTGGGGACAGGCACACCGCTGGTGAACGGTGGATTGTATAGATTGGATGACTGGTACAAATTGTCGTGGCTTTGTGTGTTTATTGATTCATTGAAGGGAACAAAGCTTGGTTGGTAGGAAGAGGCGTTGTTGTCTCTGGAATGTGGAATTGACGGTGGTGGGATGTGATAGTGTTGAAACTCTTCAGGATTAAGAAGTCGATTTGAATTTTCACCAGAGAAACTGAACTTCTTAAAGGATACCTCGAGCTCAGGGTAAGGGTTATCATCCATTTCGTACGGTACTAAGAATTCGGATCTTTGTTGCTTATCTATTATTGAAATGGTGAACGGAGTGGTCCCTTGTCGGGTTACTAGGTGTATAGTAGTGGGATCTTGCCGTTTGGGTTACTGTCTTTACAAGGAGGAAGAAGACGTCCAATATGTGTTGTGTAGGTGTGTGTGTGTGTATTTTTTTTTACGAAGTTTCAGATTAAATATCGACTACACAGATTTTAAAGAACCCGATTGCAATTTGCAACCACAACAAGAACTCAGAAACTGGTGGAACACAATTTTGATAACCAGAAATGATCCGTTCAGAGTCTTCATGTAGGCCCTTGTACATATACACGCAGCGTCTTGCAGGGATCTGAAGTGACGATCTTACTGGAACTTATTGTTGAATCTCGAATATGCATGGATCGGGCCTGCTTCGGATTGTAAGGGATTTCCGAACTTGCGGGGCTAGTTTCTACCGATTGCAATTTCACACAATATTCCAGGTCTCAACTAATTTATCCAGGTTTTGACGGATTTTAAATGCACATCCTCCCAGGGGCCAGTTCTCAATATCAGTTGTTCAGATGCTATGCAGAGCTGTTGTAAATTATCAATATGATTAGCCTTAATATTTGAATATATAGCTACGTCTGAATCCTAATCTATTGTTCTTCGATCAGTTGTTCTAGGAGATAGAAATTGGCCTCTAATTTCTCAGGAGCCAGTCACATTTCCGCGTGCTGGGAACTTTATACGTTTCCTTAAACTTTAGCTCGATTTTAATATGACAGACATGAAAACAAATTTGTCCATCCCGATTCCCAACACATGTTCAAGTTAAAAGACCTCTAACTACCGGCCGATATTAGTTCCTTCATCCTTATCAATGGTAACAATTCGCGATCTGCGATTCATTATATGATTCTGAAGGAATCTCATCTAGATGCCTTTAAAAGTTTACCTTTTACATTTGAGTCCATCTACTAGGAAGTACTAAAAAGCTAAGAATACAGCTACTACTCCTTTTACAAGTGTCCATCAAGGTTTTAAGCTGGCAAATAACTGCGACGTATTGGAAGTTGAAAAGTAATTAAAAGATTGAGTAGTAACTAGTAATTAATTCATGATGAGGGCTGGCTGGATCATATTGAAGAGTACGAATAATTTAAGTGTCTCAGACAGTTGCATAAATTGACTTGCTTTATTATCTGCATATTGCTGCATGCTGTTTTCCTAGCGAAGCAAAATTTTGAGTCCTGATCCTCAGTCAGATTTGACGTCTGTTGGTCCCGACTCCCGAACATATTTTGGTGAACTTGAACAAAAGCACAAAGTTAGAACATAATAACCAGTTCTTTTTTTTTCCCCACTAGAACATCCATGTTTCTCTGGATTCATACAGAGAAGGAGGGGAGAAGAAGGAGAGCGAATACACGTTTAAATTGATGATTTCGACAATATATATGTTGTTGAAACGAATCTGATCCCGCTTCCCTGTAAGTGAATATTATTTTAGAGGCATGCAAGTGCGGCTCCCCACTTCCAAGTATTTTATGTGGCCCGCATATATTTTAGTCCAAGGTTCAGGATGTTGCAGCATCAAGCGTGAGCAATTGGCAACTCCCACCGAGCCCCGACTCCCGACTCCCGACTCCCGAAGTCACAAACACGAGTAAACCCATGATATTTAATTGTTGTACGCGCTTAAAAGATACCTTTTATATTCTTCAAACAAGACGCGATAGAATATAGATCTGTCTAATCTAACCTCGTAACTCTCAACTCCATACTGAAGTTATGTTGTGTAACATTTTATGGTTCAAATCTATACATTAATACGATATCACAATTCATTATTATATATTATTATTATTGAATCCAGCCTATTAATCATCATCGGCATCAAGTTCCAGCATGATATCATTAGCCAAATCTTCTTCGTCCGCTTCACTGACAACACTGGCTCTCTTAAGTCTCTTGATCTCATCGAAATCTTCAAGCTCGTCTAAAGAATCATTCGAACGTTTCAAAGTAGATGGTCTTGTATCTGATTCGACATCATCATCGTAACCGTTTACCTGGCGGTTTTCACTTTCTTCTTCATCATCGTCGACATCATCATCACTGCCATCGTTGAGGAAATCTTCATCTTCTTCGTCAAGATCCAACCAATGCATGTCACCTCCCAAAAGAGCATTTGATTCTTCTTCGGGTAGTTCATTCAGCTGTTCTTCAAGCTCGGCAGTCTTTATACGTTCCTCTTCATCCTTCTGAAGTTTTGCCTTGTATTTCCCAACTTCTGCCTTTGGTAGAAGATTGCTGTCTGGGATTTGCAATTCGTAGTCCTTAGTTGGTCTTGGTTCCCAGTGCGTCATGGAATCAAAGACCCAGTTTGGGTGTATTATCTTGACATCTGGCAGAAGAGATTTGGCTAGTTTGGCTTTATATGTGAATGGATTCTTGGTGATCAAATGCGTAGTTGTGAGATCAACTTCTTTGGAAATCTTAGCACCAAAGGTCTTTGACCATATCACAATATTCTCACGGTTGATATCGGCCTGTAATGGTAGAAGACCAGAGAAAACAAAATTGGCTCCTTCAAATACGGATTGCTTTAGCGGTGGTAATAAATATCGGATATCTGGAGGGTTTTCCGTATCATATTGTTCATAGAAAAGATTGTGGATTTTCGTCAAAGCATTCTGAAGCCCTTCTAATTCTTTGTCGTCGTCATAAAGTAATCTTTCGTGGTTGGAATCTGGTTCTAGTTTCTCAAGGTCATGCTGAAGCTTGGCCAATGGTCTCTGTTCTTCTTGTTCTTCAAGTTGAGCCTCACGCTGAACAAGGTCGTCTGATTCATCACTGTTCGAAGCGCTCTGTGGAGATGGTGTGTTTTCCTTTGTTTGTTCTTCCAAGATCTTGTCCTCCAATTTTGCAATTGACCCTCTTCTTCTGATTGGACCCTGTAGTGCACGTTGCTTAGGTAAGAAACTGGAATTGATATCGCCAATGCCAACAAAGAACTCAAAGGGAACGACCTTAATCAAATGATCACTCCAGTTCCAGACGTCACCTCTGTCATCAATGATCACAACCATAGATGTGTCAGTAGGGAACAATCTTTCCAACGATTTCTGTGTCAATGAACCACTTTCATCTCTTGAGAGAATACGATCAGAGAAGTATCTCCCGTCTGGATCAATACATTTGGCAACAGCTTTGGCGTAGGCTCTTGTCCCCATAGTGTAGATGTGCATCTCATACTTTTCGTTGATGGTTTCTAGGAACGCCTCAAGACCAGGTCTCAGTTTCAAATAGTAGCTTCTGAGTTGAGGTGGATGTCTTGGGCCTTTGTAATTTGGAGGAACTGGGACTTCTTCTTCCAAAGTGAAAGTCTTGACATCTTTCAAACTTGGATAGTTGGGATTACTGGTATCTTTCATCCATTCTTCAATTGTTGGGTCCACTGTGACATGGATAACGGTTTGATCCAAATCAACAACTAGGATCAACTTCTTCTCTTTAACAAGATTCACAGTCATTTTTTCCTCAATCTTGGCTGCCTCGCCTTTGGAGATCTTCAAGTCATTTCTAGCATGAGACATGGCTATGGTAGCTCTATCTCCATAATTGTAGCCAGAGTAATCCGTTTCTTCTTCAATGGACTTACCGCAAAGGGCACATAAACCACCGAATTGGACCTCATGGTAGCATGGTTCAACAACCTTCAGGACAACCTGATCCTGTGAGAGAACTTCATCTCCCACGCTAACAAGCATCTCACTGACAATACCTTCGATTGGAGATTCAAATGTACCAATGAGATCCACACGGACCTTCTGTTTAGGTTTGCCTTGTTGTGGGGTGCTTGGACCTGGTGCATCCTGGAACTCCCAGTACGAATACTTCAATACTTGTTGATGCTTGGTAATTGTTTGGTTTGGATTAACGCCTATACTCAAAACCTTCACGGGGAAAGGAATAGAATCATGGAGTTTAAGCTCTGTGAAATCTGGCATGGTGTGTGTTGTGGTTCTTCTTGTGGCTACGTGTCTGTTGTGTGTTAATTATCCTAGGCTTTTCCCTGTGTTTTTGCAGGGACCAATTGTGTACAGGGAAGCACTTTTGGTTTGTAGTTTGCTGGCGGTTAAGTGTATAATGTCTGTTGCGCCAAAAATTCTGTAGCCATATTTGTTGTGTGTGGTTTTGAAAATTTGGCGGACGATGGCACTTCAAAGATTGCCGCCCAATATGGGCAGAATTCAAGGATCTTTGCTACACCGTATTGAGGAAGCTGGGAGAGTATTTACTTGACATCAAGAGCCTCTCGTCTTCTATTTACTACACGTAGCTGTGTGCTTTACTATATAATCCATGCAATAGTGTATATTATTCTAACAGATCCCAGCTAAAACATATCGGCAAATTCTTCCATCATAGCATCCTCATCCTCTTCTTCATGGTCCTTGATTTCAGTACTTCGCGTCTCTGAAACTTGGTTTCCTGTGGCTTCTACAGCTTCTTTCTTTTCTTCAGGAATATCTTCCACGGCATCTGACATTTCGATATCTCCCTCTCTTGATTCCACAGAGCCCTGATTCTCTTCTTGTGTGTGTGATTTCCCAGCTGCTTCATTCTCATCACCTGTTCCAAACACAGTAACCTCTTTCTCTTCTCCAAAATCAAAATGTAACTCTCCGCTATTCGAATCAGCAAAACTATCAAAGTTATCAAAGTCTGTGTTTCCAAAGTTTTCAAAATCGTCAATTACTGTACTGGACTTGTCAGCTTCTGTGTCAGCAGCAGTGTCAGTGGCAGTGGTAGAGGTAGTAGCAGCAGCTTCTTTGGCTGCTTTGGCTGCTTTCTCAGCTTCTGCAGCTGCTTTGATTCTTGCCTCTTTAGCCAATCTCTTCTCTTCTCTGAGTCTTTCCTTGCGTTCAGTCTCTGCCTTCTTTTGCAGTTCTTTTTTCTTCTCCTCTCTTTCCAACTTCCTCTTTTTAAGAATCTTCACGGATAATAATGATTCTTTATGCAACTTGTTGAGCAAAGACGAGGGGTCAATCATATCTCCAATCGTTCTACTCTTTTCATCGACCTTAGCAAACGGCGAAAGGTTCGATATTAGCTCTGTATAACTTGCTCGTTCCTCTGGCAATGGTGTGTCTTCCTTTTCCTCCTTTCTCCTCAAATATTCCAATCTTGCTTTGGCGTATGCTGGGATATCCAACTTCTTGTCTGTGAAGTTCCATATATCATAACCCAAGTTCTCCGCCACTTTCAGCGTAGGTTTCTGCTTGATAGATTCCATTTCCTTCATTCTTTTTGTTTCGAAGTCATTCTGTTCTTTCAATTCGTCCTTGTTACTAACCACCAATTTATCAATAGCTTCACCAACAAACCTACTCTCCTCCACTAACTTAGCTCTCATGGTCTTCTGGTCAGGGATTTGGTTCAGATATATCGGCGACTTACGGTATGTGTGGTCTGGCGGGAATTCTGGAAGAAATACAGGAATAGCCTTCTGGTTCTTGTTTGAATATGTGGATGGAACAAGGTTGTAGATTTCATGATCTTGTACGAAGAAAACATAACCTGGGTCGTTTGGGTCAAGTTCTTCCGCTTGGTTACTGTTGGTATTTGATTGCTGGAGTGTCTCTGCTATCTTCTCCAGGTCTGTCTTTTGTGCTATCAAATCATCAGTAAGTACCTGTTTGGATCTTTCAAACTCCTCTTCAAGTTCCCCTGTTCGTATCTGGCAATTTCTAAGCAACAATTCTAGATCCTTTGGAGCCGCCTTCTTTCTTCTCTGGACATTGGTGATTTTTTGGAGATTGGACATCAATGAGCCTATATGCATTTCAAAAAGTTGAAATATATCATCAAGAGACTCACAAGTGACGTGGATTTTCAACAGCCTGAGATGAAGGGCCAAATCACGTTTGGCTATCTGTTGGAAAGAGTCCAGTTGTTCTGTATACTTAGTCTTTTCCAAAGGCGGGAGATCGCCAAAATGTGAACTTCTAGTTTCTATATCTCTTTTATGCTGATTGTCTACGGTGAATTTGGAGTCTGTGGCCTTGTCAATAGCGTGTGTTGGTGAGTTTGGTTGGTTGATGTGTTGTTGGTCCTTTACAGGGAGGGGGTCTTCTACCACAGGCACAGGCACCGGGTCTGTTATTTGGTCGATACCAGTAGTGGCAGTTGGCACATCCTGTATTGATTCAGCCATCTATTATTATGAGGAAATGATCACTAAGCCTTCTGGAACTCTCTAGATATTTGATTCTGTTCTCTGAATCAGTTCATTTAGACCACTGCTTTGTTTATATTTCCTGTTTTTCGTCGTCCGCCAATTGCCCATACCAGATACATCCGGACATCACTCAGATCAGAACCAATCTTGGTTCTTACCAAGGAGGGTAGATCAATCTTTCTACGAATCTATTCTTGAAGTCAAAAGTAAGATGGTTCGTATTTCAGAAAGCTATTATTAGTTGCTGGAATGTCTTTCCCTGGTGAAATTCTGTTGTAGAACTTGAGCATTTGAGGAAGAAATCATTGTTGGTATCAATTATGTTACGCCGCGTTTAATGTTTTATACAAATTAAATTGGCTCGCCACTCCCCAGGTCTACTTCAATCAATTGACACATTGATATCTCCAACAACCCCAATTACGATATCAGCTATACTACGAGTAGTCTACTGATAAAAAAAAATTTAAATATGAGTGAAAAATCAATTGATGAATTAGTACTAGACTGGCTAAGAGTTGACCCAGTAAGTGTTTCCTCTATTTATTCCGATCTCTAAAGGCAACCTTTTGACTAACCTCACAATAGGACCCAACAACAAGAAAGGAAATCATAGACTTACAAGTCAACGGCGACAATGAAGAACTAGAGAAGAGACTAAGGAATAGAATCACCTTTGGAACAGCTGGTCTTCGTAGTAAGATGGAGGCTGGTTTCAATCGTCTCAACCAAGTTACTATTATGCAAGCTTCTCAAGGGTTAGCTTCTTACGTTATTGCCCAACCAAACAGAACAACTGGGCAACCAACTATTGTCATTGGCCATGATCACCGTTTAAACTCTAAGACTTTTGCTGAAGTTGCAGTTGCTGCTTTCCTTCTTAAAGGCTTCAAGGTGTATTATCTTTCCTCCTTTGTCAATGGCAATTTCGTTCCAACTCCGTTAGTTCCTTATTCTGTTGACTATTTCAAGGCCGAAGCAGGTGTCATGATCACTGCTTCTCATAATCCAGCTCAGGACAATGGTTATAAAGTTTACTGGGGTAATGGGTGTCAAATCATTCCACCACATGATGCTGGTATTGCCCTTGAAATCGAAACTAACTCTGAACCTGTGGCTGATGCCTATGATACAGATAATGTGTTTGAATCGCATGCAGATAACTTGAAGTACGTGAAGGAAGAAGCTATGACTGCCTATCTTTTACATTTGAATGCAAAGATTGTTAAACAGCAAGTTACAGATTTGAACTTCGTCTATACTCCAGTTCATGGTGTTGGTCTAGAGGTGCTTGAAAAGGCAGTCAAACTTCTTGGTATTCAAACTGTAAATGTTGTGGAAGAACAGGCCTCCCCAGATCCATATTTCTCCACTGTCTCGTTCCCAAATCCGGAAGAGAAGGGAGCTTTGGATCTTGCCATCAATAAAGCGGAATCATTGGGTATTGAGACTGTGATTGCTAATGATCCAGATGCCGATCGATTCTCTGCTGCTGTCAAGCATAAGGGTCAATGGAGACAACTTACAGGTAATGAAATCGGGTTTCTTTTTGCTGATTACGTCTTCAAGAACTATCAAGGAAGTTACAAAAACTTATATTTTGTCAACTCTACTGTGTCGTCACAAATGATAGCCAGCGTTGCTAAGAGTCTTGAATTCAACTTCTGTGATACACTAACCGGTTTTAAATGGATTGGTAATAAGGCAATTGAGTTAGAAAATGCGGGGTTTTCTGTCCCATTCGGGTTCGAAGAAGCTATAGGTTTCATGTTTGAAGGCATTCATGACAAAGATGGTATTTCCGCAGCTTTGGTCTTCCTTCAAATGGCACAGGGGTGGAAAGATGAAGGTATTGATGCTATCGATGTTTTAGAGCAAGGATTTGTGAAGTATGGTTTCTTCAAAGAGTACAATTCATACTACATTGTTCCAGATCTCTCTTTAACCAACGAGATATTCAAAAATATCAGGTCTCTGTCTAGTTCCGAATCAAAACCTTATCCAAAGACTCTAGGCGATTTTAACATTGAATATTGGAGAGACCTAACAATCGGATACCAATCAGATACACCTAATAATGTTCCAGACCTTCCAATTGATCCAAGTTCACAGATGATCACAGTGATCCTATCCACTGAAGTTGAAGACGAACAGATCAGATTTACAATGAGAGGTTCAGGCACAGAACCTAAACTGAAGGTTTACGTAGAAGCTAAGGCTTCGAATGAAGATAGATCGTCAAAGTTAGCAAGTACCGTTTGGAATTTAATCAGAGATCAATGGATTAAACCAGATGAGTATGGTGTTTTAGAGAATAGACTTTGAGTTGTGAGTCATTGGATATTCTTATTTAAAAATTACAATACACTTTTTACATTTTATTTCTTTCCAACTGTTGTGAAACTAGACTGTCTTAAAGCTAGAAAGATTAATTTTGTTTTGAACTAATAAAAAAATTAGAAAAAATAATGCTTCCAGACGGAGTCGAACCGTCGATCGCCACATTACTAGTGTGGCGCCTTACCAACTTGGCCATAGAAGCTATTTTATGATGAACATAAATTATGATAATATAATCAGCTATGAAAAAGACAAGGAGGTAGGGTAATCCCTATAATTCGGAAGGTGGATGAATTAATATTAATAATAGTAATAGATGTTAAAACATATTTCACTTTAACAACCTTCCACATTATAAAATATGAAACCGACAACACACCATCAAAATCACAATGGTTTATATTGATGCACATTGTCATGTTTCTCCTACAATTGAGCCTTTCCAAAAAGAAGGTGAGCTGATACGAAGCTTGATCTCAAAATACAAAGACGAAGAGTGTAATACACAAGTGAAGTTTCTTTTAATGTCTTCAAACCATATCGACTACCAATACGTTGATTCGATATCTAAAAACTGTGATAATGTCATCGCAAGCTTTGGTCTACATCCATGGTATTCTCATTTGTATAGACTGGATGATACACTAGATAAGGCTAATCATTACAGATCTGTGTTCAAAGTGGACGCTCTTGATCAGGAGTTTCTTGACCATTTACCTGAGCCCTTTTCTTTTAAAAAACACATTGATCTCCTGAAAAACCTTATACTAAAGAGAATTGATAATGGAGAAAAAGTCTGCGTTGGGGAAATCGGTCTGGATAAACTGTTCAGGATTCCAACCACTGGATACTTTGGTTTTGCAGCAGATGAAAATGTTAGACTGACTAATTACAAAACGAGTATGGAACATCAGAAGTGTATTTTTATAGAGCAGATCAAGCTTGCTGCTCAATTTGGTCTCCCTGTCTCTGTCCATAATGTTAAGGCTGGTGGTGTTCTTTTGGAAGTGTTGAAGAAGGAATTATCAATGTTTCCTGGTTTGAAGCTGAATGTGTGTCTTCATTCGTACACGGGTTCCTTGGATACTCTGAAACTGTTCTTTAATACTTTCAATAATAACAAGAAGTCAGATATCAGCATTTATTGCTCCTTATCACAAGTTATCAATGGGGAGAAACCGATGGAGGACATAATCAAAACCATTCCAGATGGCTTTATTTTGACAGAGACTGATATCTCAATGCCTGTCAAGAAAGACCACAAATTTAATCCACTCAAGCTGATCCAACAAATCACTGACAAGATCAACGTTATCAATGGGCTACCGATAGACTTTGAGTCCAATTTTGATAGATTTTTAAATTAGGACAATAAATAAATATATATAAATAAATATAAACAATACAATAGTACTTTTATGGCAAGAACTCAGCCAAATGTGTGGCCTGCATACATGTTCTGCTGCTCATTCTGTGTAGCCATTGATTCAATCTCATTGTTCACGATATGACTATGTAACAAAGCCAGATTTCTAGTGGAACACTCATTCATCCAGATGAAAAAGGCTCCTATAATCGGAGGAAGCGAGATCAATATGTCAAATGTAACATTAGCATACATCTTTGCCTGGACTGAATTGGGGATGTTCATCTCTTGGACCATGATGTTGATAAGTCTTAAATGCATTGAATACATGAGCAATTGGCCAATGACGGGAATCAATGATAATATAGGACAAATCCCTATTTCTATGTTGACTGGAAACCAACCAAAGAAATTGTAGTCATATAGCCATCCCTTTAGCTGTAATTTCTTCCATATCTTTTGGTGTTCTTTTGTTGCACTTTCAGGAAGCTTTCTTCTCGTCTTCTTCCCCTCTGTATCTTTGATAAAGTAAGGGTCCTTTGTTTGGTATTTAGCTCCAATGAAATCGTTGATAAAGTCAACAGCTAGATCATACCCTGGAAGAGATTCTAACTGTGAGGCGTATTGATTGATTTGATCCATTATTCGCGCTACCTGATGTGTATCACAATGGTATTATAATGTGTGTATTTCTGTACAGATGAGTTTGGATATTTCTTGCGATTGGACTGATAATTTGTTGATGGTTGAAATATATTTACCCTTGCTTGCTATCTTAATATTATATAAATTTCGTGATATCTCCGAGACAAATAACATTAACCAATGGAACATGGTCTCCGAGGAGACAATGTTAACAAGTCTGTATATTGTTACTAGCAAAGGCTTTATTAAAGTGGGCTGTCTAAACTGCTATTAATTAATCCATGGTATTAGTTGATTTCATGAATGATAACTCTTCATCTATTAACATTGCGTGTAAGAACATTAACAGCCCTACCTAAATCCACGTGATAGTCTTAAAGAGTTCAGGAGTCCGTATATTAAACAATACATTTATATCTTAAATGCGAAATTTTCCGGTCGGAACCGTTAAATCTGGCATCAAAATTTCTTCATACAAAGCAGCTCAAAACTTAAAAGGGAAATAACTCTCGATCCTAATAATGTGGCTGGGTTTAAAATTGTGTCAAAAGCTCCTTTTTGCCGAATGATTCCGTAACTGAATGATCATATTGATCACACCCAATCGTGTTAAAGGTTTTTGTCATACTAAACCATTAATGAAACCATCAGGGAGAATTGAGATTCTGTTGTTGATATCTTGGTACAGTTCAATGAGATCGAACACAATATTGTAAGTTATTTAACAGTAGTTTTTCTAGACTTAGTACTAGAGTTTCTGGTCTAAGATTCAACGATATCACAAGATTTTAACTACGGGTCGTTATTATAAGTGTAATAAATTATTAGTACGGAGTTCCTGTTTAAGACAGTTTGAAGAAAATCATTGATGATGATGATGATATTGCTTTCGGAGTCCACCGTATAATTGCTGAAAATCCTGGACTCCTACTATAACTTAGTACAGCACTAGGTAGTAGGTGGTAGCCTGTAGGTCCTAGCCGCCTCCGAGATATGATCAGTAATTTTTCAAAGAACAAAACATAATATTGTTGATTTGATCATTCTTCTCGGGAGTTTTAAAAGTTCTACGTATCATGACTAATTTACACAAGTAGTGATAATATTTTATTCTTCCATACTTTGAACACTTCTAATACGATTTTTTTCGTTATTTTTCATCAATGATTCAACAGCTTTAATATTCTAGCTCAATTTGGGGCAAACCACTATATATATTTATTGCATTGAAGTAAGATTATGAAATATTTTAATTTTCCAACGATCTAGTAATATGTAATAATCCTAGCTAACTGAACGTCACGATTCAAGATCATTGAATTGTGGAGTAGATTGCATAATTTAGCCGTGGTATGCACCTGGCCCTCCTAATTTCAAAAGAAAACTGTGCGAGATTTCAAGATATCTGGGACAAATCCCGCAAATCCCTAAACTGGGTAATATTGGAGGCCTGATTCAAGAAATATTTGGTACAAATCGAACCTAACTTTGGGGATTTGTTGTTGAAAAAATATCATGGACCGTAAATTCGTGTGTACAGGTCCATATATCGGCCAGGTCTAGTCCTGACTACTACACATCGTATAATATTTCTGAATTGGTACCCCCAAATTAAGTACTCCAATATTATTGTTAAATTGTTGGGAAATCTACTCCACTAGCAGAAAAGTTCGCCTATTAATTATAGTGACATATTACCTCAACAGGTACCATGTTGTCGTAAAACGGTGTAAATGCCCCCATATAATGGCAAGAAAAAAAGACACTACTACTCTTGTGAACCAGACTATTATTCGTTAAATTTGGGTGAATTTGGACCGTGATAGTACAACTCACGTATGCGCATATTACAAGCTGCACGGTACAGTTTTCATTCGGTGTTAGCCAAATTTAGGCGGAGCCTTTCCCCGGATTCTGAAAGCTTTGACGGACGGAAGTCTGCCTACAAGACAAGAAATTTGGGAACCTGGGGAAGAAAGAGACAAGAAGTTATAGACTATGGGGCTGCGACAAGATATTTTGGTAACCGTTCCGTTGGTCCCAACGAGAGAGCCGCGTTAAATACTAAAATTGGGATATTTCAACAATTCTCCAGATTACTTGGTGGAGTAAACTGAGTGATCAAAGTCAGATCTGAAAAATCGTCAGAGCATTAATCTGTATATAACAAACGGTTTTCCCACTAACTTGCCCACTCCCCTCCCCAATTTCCATGTTAGTCAAGGTCATATTCTCTTCTCCAATTCCATCGATCACTGCCAGGCTCAGCTTGAACACATCACAACATCTCCCTCACAAATTACAGTACCATGTCCCAAATCCTTAAACAAAGAGTCAGATACGCTCCTTACTTGAAGAAGCTCAGAACGCCTGAAGAGTGTGTTGAATTATTCAAGGACGGCCAGTACTTAGGTTGGTCTGGTTTCACCGCTGTCGGTGCTCCAAAGGTTGTTCCAGACGCCCTTGCTCAACACGTCGAAGACAACAACTTGCAAGGTAAGTTGCAGTTCAACTTGTTCGTCGGTGCTTCTGCTGGTCCAGAAGAATCCAGATGGGCCACCAACAACATGATCAAGAAGAGAGCTCCTCATCAGGTCGGTAGACCAATTGCCCAGGGTATCAACGAGGGTAGAATCCAATTCTTTGACAAGCACTTGTCCATGTTTGCCCAAGATATGACCTATGGCTTTTACACCAGGGAGAAGGAGAACGATAAGTTGGACTACACCATCATTGAAGCCACAGCCATCACCGAAGACGGTTCTATCATTCCAGGGCCAGCTGTCGGTGCCTCTCCAGAAATGATCTCCATTTCCGACAAGATCATCATTGAAGTCAACACTGCCACTCCTTCCTTTGAAGGCCTCCACGACATTGACATGCCAGTCAACCCACCATTCAGACAGCCATTGCCTTACACCCATGTTGACCAAAAGAGCGGTGTCGAGGCTATCCCAGTGGACCCAGAAAAGGTTGTTGCCATTGTTGAATCCACCACCAGAGACCAAGTTGGTCCTAACACTCCATCCGACGAGATGTCCAGAACTATTGCTGCCCATTTAGTTAAGTTCTTCAGAGAAGAAGTTAAGGCTGGCCGTATGCCTGAAAACTTGCACCCATTACAATCCGGTATTGGTAATGTCGCTAACGCCATCATTGAAGGTTTGGCCGATGCTAACTTCAAGCATTTGAATGTCTGGACCGAAGTCTTGCAAGATTCCTTCTTGGACTTGTTTGAAAACGGTTCTTTGGACTTTGCCACCGCCACTTCCGTCAGATTAACCGAACAAGGCTTTGAAAGATTATTCAACAACTGGGACGAATTCTCCAAGAAGTTGGTCTTGAGATCCCAAGTCGTCTCCAACTCCCCAGAAATCATCAGAAGACTCGGTGTCATTGCCATGAACACTCCAGTCGAAGTGGATATCTACGCCCACGCCAACTCCACCAATGTCTCCGGCTCCAAGATGTTGCACGGTTTAGGTGGTTCTGGTGACTTCTTGAGAAACGCTAAGCTTTCTATCATGCACACTCCATCCGCCAGACCATCCAAGACCGATCCAACTGGTATCTCCTGTGTTGTTCCGTTCGTCTCTCACGTTGACCACACCGAACACGATCTCGACATCTTAGTCACTGACCACGGTTTGGCCGACTTAAGAGGCTTGTCTCCAAGAGAAAGATCCAGAGTGATCATCAAGAACATTGCCCATCCAGATTACGTTGACCAACTATTGGACTACGTTAACAGAGCCGAACACTACGCCTTGAAGACCAAGTCCTTACACGAGCCACATATCTTAAAGGATGCCTTCAAGATGCACTTGAACTTGGCTCAAAACGGTACCATGAAATTGGATTCTTGGGACCAAAAGTTTGACATCTGAGTTTTCTCCAACTATTTATATATATAATACTTGCATTCTCACGACCCCCCACTTAATGTTTATAATCTATCCATATTTATTATAATGTATTTATTCAATATTCTTCCCTAAATCAGCAAGACGTTCTTTGATTGTAGTACAGATCTGACTTTGATATATCTAGAGATACTTCTCTATGCAATATTATACATACATACCCTTTGTGTTTATCCAGTCAAGCCAGCTTTGTGACAAAAAAAAAGCTTAATGAATGTCCTTTTAACGTTTTTGGTTTTTTGGATTTTGTATAACAATTCATAACAATTTGACTTTTGTGGCAAAACAAACAAAATCTATCAAGCACAAAACACAAAAATAAATATACACACCTTCAAGGATAATGTTTTCCGATATAAAATCCCTCTCTACTCTTCCTATCTAAGGATGAAATGGCATGATGTCAAAAGAATCCATTCTTTAGATATTCAAATAATTTTATTTACTTTGCTGATTAAACCACATTGAACTAACCTTCTCAAACACAAATTATCTCACCTATACTTTCTACTTTTTGCTATATTATAACCCGAATCACTCGTGTCATCTGAATCTCAATCAACTTCATAAGCACCACTCACAATGGCTAACGGTTTCGGTAACAACACCAACTCCTGTCTCAAGAAGAACTACTCAGGGCCATCTAACAGTGGCTTTACCAGTACTAAATCTGGAAAGGACAGGGTTCAAGGAGAGTATAATCGCTACACTCTGGCTGAAACAAAACTCTATCAGCAATACAGGTATAACTATAACCAAACTTATGATTTCGAACTCAGTTCTCAACTCAATAACAAACCAAAGAGTCATAAATTTGGGTACTTCCAGTCTATGGCAAACACTAACATTCAATTCGACAACGGAAGAGATGCTGTGTTTCGTTGTTTTAATAATGGAAGAGGTGGGCGTTTCAATTCACATAGACCTTCAGATGTTCAAAGACCTGTCAGAATGTTTACAAAGGCTAAAACGGCTCAAGAAACAAAACCACTTCCTAAATTAGACTCAGATATTGATTTCCCTTCTTTATCACAGGTTTATTCATCTCCACAATTGAGTGTACCTAAGTCTCATACTGAAAAGGACTCCTCTATTATGAACAAAACATTCTTTGAAACCCCAAAAGATAAAGCCTCTGTTATAAAACCACCAGCTGCTAAAGATTCCGAGTTCTCGGAAGTTTCTCAAGACCAGACTAATAATGATATCAATAGGAATACTATAAATATTGGAAGTATCAGCTTCAGTGATGCAGCTTTACAATCTAATGATGTTAAATTCTTGACTGATCTTTCTTATTCTAGAAAATCTCTTGCTCCATTCACAGGTCGTCGTTTCCAAAAGGGTAGGAAAAGTTCTAATCCTACTAGAAAAGATTATTCGCCAAATTTATGTGATGAGTCGCCGAACACTTACGACGATGATCTCTTCAATCCTGATTCAGACAACAATTACTCTGCTTATACTGATGAATACGATATGAAGAAACATGGCTGTGGTGGGAGAATCAAGTGATAATTCTATGGTTTGTTTTTATTCTCTCCAATATATTAGCGGTTTTGATCTTTATGTTTTTTTTTTTTGGTTTTCAGATCTCACATTCAGTTTTGTTTGTTTGAAGTAAATATTATAATAAAGTACCTAGAAAGTTCTTTTTTTGTGTGATGTCCAAATAAAAAAGATATCCCTTTTATCAATTTAATGGATGATCTTCAGATAATGTTTTCTATTCCTATAGATTCCAATGCTTTGAATACAAGATAATTGCTTTTGAATAATTATCATGTCCCAAGTTCAAAAAACTAGTTCAGAATTATATAGAAAAAACAACTTCAAGATTAATCATTCAATCAAGTAGATGTAGTTACCGAAACCAATGTTATTCTTTATTTCTGAACCTCAGTCACACAATTAAGCTCATCTTGGTGCTCTATGAACTTATTACCGTCAATCTTGCAAGTTTCAACACTAAAATCCTAGGGTTGACATAAGTTCTAGGTCCTGCAGAATATAAATATTCTAATCATAAGAATACATTCCAAAAATTGTCATGGAGTAGCTGATTTGTGGTATTCTATAATTGTACTTATTTTAGATCCTTTATATTTATGTATGATATAATTATTAATGAATTAAATATATTAATATTTTTTATCAATTTTATACTGATTCGTAATATAGATCATGTATTTGTTTATATATATTATGATTTATAAATGTACTAATTGCATATAATAAATATTATTATAAATTTTATGGGTTTATATTATATATAGAATTTAAATTGATCATGATCAGATTCATGTGTAATCATATTAATTCAATTTCACTAGAAATAAAAGAACTTTTCCAATATATATATTAAAAATAAATTTATAACTAATTAAATATATATATATAAAATTTTCAAGTTAAAGTGCGGGATCATAATATCTAAATTAAAAATATAATAAATTTATATTGGCCGATTACGTGTTGTTAAAGTATTCAATGATTATACTCTAACTTGACTACGACCTCCATGTTAAAGTATTCAATGATTATACTCTAATTTGACTAGCCTATTTAAACACTACAAGACTATTATTTAAACTGAATAGCTGCTGAGAACGGGAACACCTTATTTATATAGACAACAATTCCAATACATTCCGATCAGTTTGGTAGCATTCCGATCTATTATGTAACACGAGTATAAATTATATATATATATATATTTATATTAATATATTCATTAAAATTACTCAATTTGACATGTATAAGTTTAAGGTAAATAATTAGCCATATATATATACATATCATTCTAAATTGAAATTAATTATATAGTTAAATTTATACGCCTATCCTCAAATAGTTAAATTGACGTATTATCTCAAGTTCATTGTAAGAAAGTAATTCTCGGTAAATGAGGATTAATATTGCTAGAGTATGTACAGATTAAAACACCCCTAAGAAAGCTGTGCAGATGATATCAATAGTAAATCTCATTTGATGGTTTGATTTGGTAGGCCGAAAGTTTTGTTAAACAGTGTGAACTTCTAATATAAATTTTAGAGAAGAAAAAAAACCAAAAAATGAAAACGATAGCCCACTCATGCTGGGGGTCGAACCCAGAATCTTCTGATTAACTAACTTTCTTAGAAGTCAGACGCGTTGCCATTACGCCACACGAGCTACTCGTTGTCTCTTTTCTCGCTCCATTTACCTGATTGAGCAGTCAAGAGATGCAAAAAACTTCAGAGTTAACCACAGAAGCATGCATAAGAGAACAGAAAGAAGCAGCAACAAGCAGAAAGGGACGTCCTTTCTGCGTGCATATACAGTAATCGACGCATTGCATTATGTGACAGAACTGTACAGTTGACTATATTTTCGGCGGAACCTTGACCGTGTATTGAATTTCACAGTAGTATTGGTTTCCTGTACACTGTACAGTACCATTTCTAAAATCTGAAAACATTTTTGGTAGTTGTATATTGTTTGATAATATATATATGGATTCAAGAATCTCAAAAGATAGATCCCAACAGTTACTCAAATTACTAGATTAATTTTTAAAAATCCTTTAAGCAGGATCTTAATTTTGAAGGTTTTTTTTTGTAAAAGAATTTGCCTTTGTGGAACAAATTACTGTTCGGAAAGCGCCGAATATAGATAAGGTGGAGAAATCTGACATTTGTGATCCAACGATCAGTGAATCTTTCACATCTATAAAAACCAAAAGATCCCTTTTCAAGGCACATTGAACATCATACACATTCAGCATAGGCTTCTAATAAGTTAATCAAGTAATTAATAACAAATACCCCCCTCAATCATGTCTGTCCAACAATTATCCCTTGAAGAATTCACAGAACAAGTCACTTCCCAATATACCGATGTTATCGGTGCTAAATTAGGCGGATCTGTTTTAAGTTTCAGTGACGAATGGTTTGCCGAAGCCTCCAACTTGATTCAACCAAAGGCTCCAATCAGAGATGCTACTAAGTTTGTCTATTCCGGTGCTTGGTATGACGGTTGGGAAACTAGAAGACACAACCAAGAAGAATACGATTGGGTCATTATCAAGTTTGGTGTTTCCAGTGCTAAATTGATTGGTGCTGAAATCGACACAGCATTTTTCAACGGTAACCATGCCCCAGCTATCTCTATTGAAGCCTTGAACTCAGAGACCGACGGTGATTTAGATCAAAAGACCTGGGATGTTGTGTTCGATAAGGTTGAATGTGGCCCATCTCAAAGACACTTCTTCAAGATTGCAGACTTATCCAAGGTGTACACTCATGCCAAGATCAAGATGTACCCAGATGGCGGTATTGCCAGATTCAGATTGTACGGTGAAGTTGTTCCAAACTTTGAAACATTATCCGTGGACTCAGTTGTCGATTATGCAGCTGTTCAACAAGGTGGTGTTGTTGTCAGTTTCTCCGATCAACATTTCGGTACAGCTGATAACTTGTTATTGCCTGGCAGAGGACACGATATGAGTGATGGTTGGGAGACAAAGAGATCCAGAACCCCAGGCCATGTTGATTGGGTTATTATCAAGTTGGGAACCACAGTTAACATTAAGGAAATCGTGATAGATACAGCCCATTTCAGAGGTAATTTCCCTAACAAAGTGGCCTTGAAGGCCATCTCTACCGAAGATTCGAAGCCTTCTTACGACGATGACAAGTGGGAGCCACTTCTTTCTGAGACAAAGACCCAAGGTGATAAGGAACATAGCTTCAAAGACCTCTTGAACAACGACAAGGCATACACACATGTTGCTGTGACGATCATCCCAGATGGCGGTGTCAAGAGAGTCAGAGTCTTGGGTACCAGAGCTTAGATCTAGTAAAAAACAAAAAAAACAAAACAAAACAATAAATGTGATATATACGCTACAAAATGTAACCAACACGTGATAATTTCAACTTGTATGTACGTGAATTGAATTATACAGAAGGCTAATCTTCTCTCTTGAAGTTTGGTGGCAATTCAGGCCCGGATTTGGATTCAGCGACAAGGGGAGAGACTGGCGATGTGGTGGAATTGGCAGTTGGGGCTGGAGCTGGAGAACCATTCATGTTTTGAACAATCTTAAGAGGAGACTTGTTTGGTAATTCTAAGGAGCCATCGTCATTGACCTCGATTTCCCACTTCTTCAACAGTTCCAAATTTCTGATCTTGATGGCGCCATATCTTCTTCTTAAGGCTTCGTTGAAGCAGATGTCTTGCAACAAAGGAACAAACTTTTGAACCCAGCCCTTCTTATACTTCTCAGTCTCCCTGACGATTTCCTGGATTTCCAACTCCTCTAACTTCTGGGCAGTTTGGAACCGTTGCCAGACCTCATCGCCAATGGAGCCCTTTTGGTATAGTTGTGTGACGAAAGGTGCGACCTCCTTCAATTTGAAAGTTCTTCTGATGGATTCAGCACCTCTTCTCATCAGAGCAGCCTTCAACACTTTCTCGTTGACCTTTTCATTCTCGGCGGTCTCCGCCAATTGTAGATATATCTTCTTAGGTATGTTCTCACCAAAGAAAGGCTTACGCTGTGTGAACTCCTTCAATCTTCTGGAACGGTAGACGTTGGAGAACACCACAAGGGCTGTGATTAGGATGGCCAGGTAGATCAATGGAGTGAAGACGGAGATCTGGGAGACAACGGCCTCGATGACCGGTTCTTCTGCTGTTGAGTTCGTGGTGTTGCTCATTGCGGTGGTCTTTTGCGGAGCTGTGAGCAAGATCAGCCAATAAAAACACTGATTTGGGCAAGAGGTACGTGTTCCCTTTGAATGTTCATGTCTGTTTGTTTGGGCGAATTTAATAATAATTATGTTAGCCGCCCGCGAATTTCTGAAATCGTTCGTAGATAATTTGGCTGGAGCCTGGCACTGCGTACTTAAAAGTCTAAGCCTGTACAAATTAAAGGAACGAAGGCAAACTGATACATTAAAATTTCTATCCAGTTAACGTTGCCTTCAAATATCTTTATATATATATAAATAAAAGAAAAGGAAAATGGCTCCAATTGTATGTCAATCAAATATTTATTCCCAAATTGAACAGCTTACTAACAACAACTCCCTTGCAAAAGATTCTTAGATTCAGATCCAAAGATGGTTTGTTCAGAGTTAGCACAGACAGCGACTTAGACATCTCTTCTATTATCCAACAGGATGAAGTGACATCTAAGTTAAAAAGCCCAGATCCAAGTACAATCGAGGTTGGCCAGTCTCAAGATGGACCATTCCAACCATTATCTGCATTGACTAGTCATACGCCGGCTTCCTTAGGTTTCAGAAACGGGGAAATGTTGTTCATTAACTACAAAGAATTGCCCGCAAAACAACAAGAACAAACCAGCAGCGACCCACAACAACCAACCAGCCACATATCTATTCCAACTGTGAAGATCAATCCTTCATTCATCGAAGAGCTAGCAGTGGACAGAGAACTTTCCAAAGAAGAAGGGTTAATTTCCAGAAAGAGAAGCAGTTACTGTAAACATACAGATAAGGGCATGTGTGAGTACTGTTCCCCACTACCACCATGGGACAAGAACTATCGTGAAGAAAACTCCATCAAGCATGCCTCATTCCATGCCCATCTCAAAGAATTGAACCATAACATCAACAAAGGCCAAGGATCCTCTTATATACCACCGTTATCGGAGTCAAATTTCCTCATTGATAAGAAATGCACAGGTGGCCATGAACCTTGGCCTCGTGGGATCTGTTCTAAGTGTCAGCCTTCCGCCATCACGCTACAACAGCAACAGTTCCGTATGGTTGACCACTTGGAGATTTCCAATCATTCCATCATTAATAACTTCATCGACAGTTGGAGATTGTCAGGGACACAACGTATCGGGTTTATGTATGGTAGATATGAGAAGTACGACAAGGTTCCGTTGGGCATTAAGGCTGTTGTGGAGGCTATTTATGAGCCTGTGCAGCATGGTGAGAATGATGGGTTGACCTTAGGCTTACCATGGGAGGAAGAACAGAGAATCGACAGTATTGCTACGAAGATGGGATTAGTTAAACTTGGTGTTATTTTCACTGATTTGACTGATTCTGGCCGTGGAGATGGTTCCGTTGTTTGTAAAAGACACAAGGACTCCTTTTTCTTGTCTTCATTAGAGGTGATCTTTGCTGCTAAATTACAAAGAAGATATCCAAACTACACCAAGTTTTCTGATTCAGGCAAGTTCTCTTCCAAATTTGTCACCTGTATCATATCGGGGGATCCAACTGGCAATATCGAAGTTACTCCATACCAGGTCTCAGAAAGCGCAGAGGCTTTAGTCAGTGCTGATATGATCACAGGTTCCACTCATCCAAATATGGCATATATTAACGAGACCAACGATGTTCGCTATGTTCCAGAGATCTTCTATACCAAGATCAATGAATATAAACTGCAAGTCAAGGCCAATGCCAAACCGGCCTTCCCAGTTGAGTATTTGCTTATCACATTATCCCATGGTTTCCGTAAGGTCGAAGATGACACGTCGTTGTTCAAGACTTTCAGTTTCCCAATTGAGAACAGACAAGCTGTGGGGATTTCCCAGGATCTAAGTGAGATTGGCAAACAGTTGAAGATTGATTCGAATGACAGTAACGATGTTATCAAGACATTGTCAGACTTCCACCTATTGGTGTATTTGTTTGGACTAGGTATCCTCAACGAGGATGAACAAAGCTTGGTTGTTAAGGTTGCCACTGAGTACCAATTGGAAGACGCTTATAGACTGATTAACCAACCAGGATGGATGACATTGTTGACCATCTTACGAAGCTCATAGTATAGCTAATAGAAGTCGAACAATCCACGTAATATCATCTGATGACACACAAATGTAGATTTGAGATTATATTACTCTCTAAGTTAAGTACGACGTTATACTAATCCTTCTTTTACCGGCCACATCACGTGGCCTGACACCTATTAGCTATTCTTTTTTGCCCTTCAACTGCCAAATTATACATACAGAATATTCTAGAAATGTCTGGGTTTTTCTTTATTCAGGGCGGTGGTTGGGAGCACATGCTTTTTGCCAATTTTTTTTTTTTTTTCATCAACAAATTTTAATGGACAGAGTTTGAATATAAAGAAAAAAGGACGCCACCCAGTCACCCCTTCAGCCCCAAGACTCTGTGGTTTATTTTCTTTTTTTTCCCCCCCTTCAACTAGATTATCAAGAATTGCAAACATGTCCACTCCATTTGGTATTGATTTTGGTAACAACAACTCTGTTGTTGCCGTCGCTAAGAACAGAGGTATTGACGTCGTCGTCAACGAAGTCTCCAACAGATCCACCCCAACCTTAGTTGGGTTTGGTATCAAGAACAGATTCATTGGTGAATCTGGTAAGTCCCAACAAACCTCCAACATCAAGAACACCGTTGACAACATCAAGAGAATTGTTGGCTTGGACTACGCCCACCCAGACGTTGAAGCTGAAAAGCCATTCTTCACCTCCCAATTGGTTGACATCAACGGTAAGGTTGGTGCCAAGGTCAGATTCTTGGGCCAACAAGAAGAGTTCACCTCCACCCAATTGGCCGCCATGTACTTCAGCAAGTTGAAGACCACTGTCACCAAGGAAACCAAGGCCACCATCACCGATGTTGTCATCTCTGTCCCAGTCTGGTACTCCCAAACCCAACGTCACGCTGTTGCCGATGCCGCCAAGATTGCCAACTTGAACCCAGTCAGAATCGTCAACGACTTGACTGCCGCTGCTGTTGGTTACGGTGTCTTGAAGACCGACTTGCCAGAAGACAAGCCATTGACCGTTGCCTTTGTCGACATTGGCCACTCCTCATACGAAGTTTCCATTGCCAACTTGAAGAAGGGTGAATTGAAGGTCTTGGCCTCTGCCTATGACAAGAACTTTGGTGGTAGAGACTTCGACTACGCCATTGCCAACCACTTTGCCGACGAATTGGACGCCAAGTACAAGGTTGACGTCAGATCCAACCCAAAGTCCTTCTCCAGAATGTTAGCCTCTGCTGAAAAGATCAAGAAGGTTTTATCTGCCAACACCCAAGCTCCTTTCAACGTCGAATCCGTCATCAACGACATCGACTTCTCCTCCTCCATGACCAGAGAAACCTTGGAAGCCTCTGTTGCCCCATTGTTGGCCCGTGCCCACTTACCAATCGAAGCCGCCTTGAAGCAAGCCGGTTTGACCGCCGAAGACATTGACTTTGTCGAAGTCATTGGTGGTGGTTCCAGAGTCCCATCCTTGAAGGACACCATCAGTGAAACCTTTGGTAAGCCATTGTCTTTCCACTTGAACCAAGACGAATCCATTGCCAGAGGTGCCGCCTTCATCTGTGCCATGCACTCCCCAACCTTAAGAGTCAGACAATTCAAGTTCACCGACGTCACCCCATACTCTGTCTCCTACTCCTGGGACAAGCAAACCGAAGACGACGAAACCGAATTGGAAGTCTTCCCAGCCGGTGCTGCTTACCCATCCACCAAGTTGATCTCCTTAGAAAGAACCGGTGACTTCAAGATCTCCTCCAAGTACACCAACGCTGCTGAATTACCAGCCGGTACCAACGCTAACATCGCCTCTTACGAAATCAAGGGTGTCTCCCCAGCTGAAGGCCAAACCACCGTCACCGTCAAGGCCAAGTTAAGAGCCAACGAATCCGGTTTCTTCACTGTTGAATCTGCCTACACCGTTGAAGAAGTTGAAGAACAACAAGAGGTTCCATACGAAGGTGAAGCTCCAAAGCCAGAAGACTACGAACCAGAATACAAGACCGTCAAGGTCTTGAGAGCCAAGGACAACTTGGCCGTTGTTGTTATTGACGAATCTTTACCAGAAGCCCAATTGAACGCTTTCTTGGAAAAGGAGGGTCAATTAACCTCTTCTGACGACTTGGTCTTCAAGATCCAAAACAAGAGAAACGAAATCGAAGAATACATCTACGAATTCAGAGCCAAGTTAGACGACATGTACGCCAAGTTCGTCTCTGACTCCGAAAAGGAAGACTTGATGGAATTGTTATCCAAGGCCGAATTATGGTTAGAAGACAACGAAGAAGGCTCCTTAGGTAAATTCACCGCCAAGTACGAAGAATTAGCCTCCAAGGGTAACTTGATCAGAGGTAGATATTTACAAGCCGAAAACGACAAGAAGGAAGCTGCCAGAGCCAAGAAGGAAGCTGAAGAATACCAAAAGTTCTCTCAAAAGTTGAAGGAACAAAAGGCTGAAAAGCCAGAAGAAAAGGATGCCGAAGGTGATTTAGATTTAGATTAAGCGCTTTCAAGCTTTACCAAATGCTATATGATGTTTTTCGGGGTTTGCGGTTTAGAAACTTTAAGTTTATGCTATAGGGTTATTTATATTATCAAATTGAATTTAATATATCAACAGAATATTTAATAATTTTATTATCCACCCATGATGAATTGGGAAAAAAAAATAAAATCTAGCTAGTTACTGGGCCTGAACACACACTTTCTTGATGATGTCACAATTAATATAATTATAAATGAATTAGACATGTTGATCTCCTTATTATTGTATATGTTTTATTAGCAGCTTATATCATAGTACGCCCTTGCAGCCAGCATCCCACAAAAATTGACAAATTCAAATTGGTTGCTGGCTTGAATTCGTGGAGAAATTTCATCAGAGTACTTCAAAATTTCCTAATTAGGAAGTAGATTAAAATTTTTCATGCGAGAAGCAGTAAAGATTACAAGATCAGAAAATTCCTAAAATAGAAATTTTCATGTCTTTGGTTGGTATGATCTACCGCATAATAATTAATTATCTATATTCTATATCATGGCATGTTGAGTTATCAATTCGTATGTATAAATATCCATGTGTTTCCACTTCTTCCAAGACTTTTATTAGTGCCAAGAGTTTTACTTTTACTTAAATTATCGATCAAGTTTCTTGTCAATTTCTATATCTTTTCCTTTTATCAATACAAATATCCAAAAACAAAATGTCTTCTTTAACTCTAGTCCCAAATTTCGTTGTTGCTGCTCAATCTGTTTCCAACACCACCATCTCTACTGCTTTAACCAACTCCACTTCCAACTCTTCCAACTCTTCCCACTCCTCCTCTAACGGTG
Source organism: Waltiozyma chaumierensis (assembly GCA_030566875.1). Taxonomy (NCBI): domain Eukaryota; kingdom Fungi; phylum Ascomycota; class Saccharomycetes; order Phaffomycetales; family Wickerhamomycetaceae; genus Waltiozyma; species Waltiozyma chaumierensis. The sequence goes on along the minus strand of JAKUBK010000016.1, from coordinate 33,749 downwards.
CTGTCTCAATGTCTTTATCCTGGAAGTCTGGTTTAGCTATTGGTGCTTTAGTTGCTTCCCCAATCATCTTATCTGGTTTATAAGTTACTTGGACTTCTCTTCTTTTACTCCTTCCCTTGCATTATTTTTTCCCCCCATCATTTCATCAATCTTCTTTCAGTTATCGGCGCTATGCTTACTCAGTTAGGTTCTAACAGTCCTAAATCCGATTACGTTATTTATTTCTTCTTCTTGGTTTCACTGTTTTATTACGTGTTTTATAAGATGTGAGTGACCACTAGTCACATATTTATATCCATATCAAAGTATACGAATTTATAAGTTAATTTAATCTCAAATTTAGCTTAAATTTCGCTATTGTGTTTTATTAATTTTAAAACGGATATGATATTGGATATTGGATATCAAATTTTAATTAATTAATAAGCACTGAAGAAGAAATCAAGGTCCCAAATTAGTACCTTCCATAAGCCCTATTGAAGGTTGGAGTGATATAAAAGTTTGCAAAAAGTGAGATGTATCCAAAATCTCTCAAAAGGTTTTAGTCATTACGAATCATGACCAAAAACACAAGAATAACAAGACTGCCTGGCTGGCGCAATCGGTAGCGCGTGAGACTCTTAGGCCTGTGACTTTCGTTTCATATTCAAAGTAATCTCAAGGCTGTGGGTTCGAGCCCCACGTCGGGCACTTTTTATTTTTTCCCCCATAAATTCATTATTTTATTTTTTTGTATTTTTCATTGTTTGTTTGAGAGAGAGAGTTTATATATGCTTATTATGTTTTTTTTTAAAAGATTTATTCATTACACATTCATTAACTAATTGCCCGCATCATAAATATTATACTGGGGCTGACCACGACCAGTGATAGGCACACTATTCATTTGTTGAGGGAGGTAGTGTTGTTGATGAGGCATCATACCATTACCATTAAAACCATTCATCATATTCATAGGTCTGTTATGACCCTGATCACAACCTTGAACATTCAAGCTATTGAAAAGTTGGGACTGTTGTATGTATTGGGGCTGTTGGTTCATTTGTGTAAAGAAACCATTATCGTAAACCGATTGTTGGTTGTTATCGAAATACTGTGGCTGAAGAGCATTGCCAGGGTTTCCATAGTATTGCTGTGGTTGTTGATATTCAAAATCTGGGGCGTGATTATTATTATTACCGGAAATAAATTGAGGCATAACATTCTGATGAAACTGAGGAGGTTGGCTTGTGAAACCGTTTTGTGATCTATTACGAGAGTTATAGTTTGATGACTTATTATGGGAGCTATTGCCATTAGAATTGTTGTTACCATTTCTGTTCTTATTTCTGGTTCCATTGCCATTGTTATTAGAGGATTGGGATCTTTGATGGCCTCTACCATTCGAGGAAGAACCAGAATTGGAAGAGCTGGCCAAGCCAACTTCTTCAAGCAATCTCTTGTACCCTTGGAAAGATCCAACATTTATCTCCAAGAGGACCCTTCTAACTTGAGCAATTATATTCTTTCTGATCTCGCCTTCAAATTGAGAATTGGAAACAATCTTCTGGACAAACGAGGCCCCATGAGCGGAATCTTGTAAGATTTCAGATAAGACGTCAGGTGGAGAAGGTAAATCAGAGACGTCTGAAATAGAGATAGCTGTGACTGGCCCAAACAAAGCATTGAAGATCATATTTCTGGCCTCGATTTCATAACGATTGTTGAGGATCTTTAAGACAGTCAAGGAGGCAAGTTTATGGGTACATAAAGTGCCCAAGTGGGAAATCAATCTTGGAGCCAATAAAACATATCTGTTTGGTAGAGTGCAGGTATCCAAGAACCATGTGATCAAAAGAGCGGAGTTCTGGTTGACAGCGAGGTAACGAGCATGTAGAATGATAGCAGCAGAAACAATGGCAGTTTGTTGAGGAGTAGCCTCATGAGACTCAAGACAGGCTCTAATGGCTCTAGCACCAAATCTGTTCTGAACAATAAGCCAGAACTTGGCCAAGATGGCCTCGAAGATAAAGTCATTCCATGGAGAACCGAACTTCAGAGAACACTGAATAACGTAGTTACCATACTGATCATTTAGCAAAGGCACACTGTATGGCTTCAAACTTGAAGCAACGATGTTTTTCTGGAGCGGAGAATCGGCTACATTGATCATCTTCTGAGCTGACCAAGTACCATTCTTATGAATACCCATCTGAGCCAGATAAGGAGAAACCTCCTTCAGCATGATGTACTTGATAGAGTCGGAAGAGAACTCAAAGAGTTTCTGGACAACGGTGTTACCAAGATAATCACTTGCAAGTTCCGGCAATTCATCCAACATGGCCAAAGACAGTTCCTCAACCTCGGTGGCACTCATGGTATTGGCATCCATAGCCTTACGAGCCTCTCTTAGCTTTGGAGCATCGTATTCCTTGATAAGAATTGGCTCAGGTAATGGACCAAAATCAGCATCAAAGCCTTGGTAAGAGAGAGCGTTGCGAATAATGGTTTTGACCTGCCCAGAATCACGTGGAATGCCTAGTTTCTGAACAGCATCAAAGATATCGTCCACCAGATCCACCAATTGCAATGGCTGTTCTTGAACAATTATTGTGTTTGATTTGAGAGGTTCTTTGTATTCTTGTGGATCGCCATTGGCCTGGAGTTGTTGCGGGCCACTAACACTGCTATGATTGGCTGAGGAATTAGAAATACTACTATTAGTAGCAACAGCAATGGTACTACTAGTAGTAGTAGAAGAAGACGAAGAAACAGATAGTTTGCCGGAGGAAGAAACATCAGAAGGAACCTCGGATGGCAAGATTCTAGCAAATGTAACCAGACATGGATAGCCTGGTAGCAATTCCTGATGGTTCAACTGAACCTTTGCCTGCATAGCCATTTGAATGCTATCATATTCCACCAAGGCACCCTCATTGCCAACGAATAACCTGACGGTATGGACATTACCAAACTTAACCAGCACAGAAGCCAAAGCCAAAGATGTGATGTGCTGAGAAGGAAGCTTACTGATGTAAATGGTGTTGGTTGGGCCCAAGTTAGAGTCGACGTAAGTGGAGGTCCAATTCAACAAGCGTGGATCAATGTTATCTAATAACAAAGGCTGGTTCACACTGTTGGCACTGCTCCCACTGACATGATGTAGATTATGATGCTGTTGCTGGGACAGAGAGACTTGTGGATGTGGGAAATCAGAACTTTGGTCAGAGAGTTCGTTAATCGAATGCGGTTGTATGGAGTACAAGGAAGCCATAGCAGTATCATTGGCGCCATTTTGAATGGTCTGAGCTCGCGGTCTCATGGTAGACCTGGATGATTCGTTGAGTGGTAGACCGTTTGAACCATGAAGAAGAGCCTCACGATGCAAGGAGGTCTTACCAGAAGCATTCTCATTGACCAAGTAATTCTGCAACAAATAATTGCCATTAGGTTCGTTGTTGGCCAAATTGTTTGTGGAATAGGCACGGGCTCTATTGCCACTGAAGTCTGGCAAGACAGAAGAAGAAGAAGAAGAACCCAATTGAATTGGTGGTTCCAAAGAAACAGAACTTGGAAGCAGTGCAGAAGCAGAAGCAGAAGAAGAAGAAGGTTGCGAGTTGCTGGTGTTTGTGCTGGAGGAAGCTGAAGGGATACCAACCGTATCAACACCCCAAATCGAGTTTGATTCTGAAAGACCCAGTAGAGAACCGGAACGAAGTCTCGTCTTTGTCTGTGGAACAGGCAGATCCAGTGAGCTAGAGCCCATATGCGAAGAGATAGACAGAGAGTCAAAGTTCAAAGATGAAGGATTGAGTGTGGCACCAGCAGAAGCAGTTTGAAGACTTGCTGCTGCTCCTCCTCCTCCCCCGGATGACGAAATAGAAGAGCCAGAGGATGAAGGAGGCACCAATGGGTTTGAAGAAGAATACAGCCTGGATGGAAGAGTGCCAGCTCTGGCACGTCTATATGAGCCTAAACCACCACCAGAAGTATTTATTTGCTGTTGAGCATTGTAGTTTGGAGAAAGAGACCGCTGTGGGGCCAATGCTGGAATATGGGAGCTCATCTGTGAATCTGAGACAGCAAGGAAAGAGTTGTTCAGATCCTGGCTGTGATTCATGGTATGGTATTTGTTCTATGTGCGAGAGACTGAATGATATTAATACAGCTTGGACGCTAGGGAAAACAGAATGAAACAATAATATTGTGGGATAAGGTGGAGATAAACGAGATGCAAAAGAGATGATGAACACGGCGCGATTAGCAGATTAATTATTAGGTATCAGGACAAAGAACCAGAGCTTTGCTAGATTTTGTGAGTGAGTGAGTGAGACTGAGAGCGGATTAAGATGATAAGATCACTGGAGTGTAAGGTAGTTGTTGGACGTCGATGAGATCAGAGTGTTAAGGTGTGATTTGGAAAATTTGAATGGCAAACATCAAACGAACAACCAATTGTCCAATTAAGCAAACGCGCACGGTTGGGGCCTTTGGGCCTGGGGCGATGCTGCAATTTGATAGTAAAAAAAATTATAGGGGTAACTTGTTAACTTCAACCCACGAATATGCAAGGCCCAAACTTTCCAGCCATGTCGGGCCTCGGCAATACACGGAAGAAAAAGTCTGACTGACGTACAGGTACAGGGACAAAATCAGGTCCACGAGCATAATTACATGGCTAATTATAAATATTTTAGAGGATGGAATAGACAATAGAGTACTACTATTTAGAATACACAGCCACAGTATTAAGTTTCAGAAGTAGTATTTTTATATTATTGTTCAAGCCAGTGCATTTTTAATTAATACATAGATTGGCCCTAATTTATTCAATAATGACGTTATTGGTGTCTGACTTAAATTTTAAAATTAATTGAATGTACGTGTCACCACCATATTAACATCAATTGTGATGAAACTGATACATATAAATATATGATATATAAATCCCACCATAAGAACCAAAAGAAACAAATTATATTCGATATTTTACTTGCAACATTCTTTTTAATGTAGAATTTAAGCCAAAGAGAAAGTAACTATATTTACGTTTTGAAAGATATTTTTGTCACAAAGATTTAAGGACTTTTAAACCGATCTCCCGCTTTTTTTTTGTTGAGTTTTGTCTGCAAGCTGTGTGGCCCATTAAAATTTCTTGACCGCACAGGTTAAAAAGATGAATCGATTGTATTCGGGCCGAGAGACAAATCTGCTGTAACTGGTCATAATTGCTGAAAGTATTGAAACAGGGTCGGTCTATCCGAACAATATAATTTCATGGATTGGTCTTCAGGCAATTATAATTTGTTTTTTCTCCAAATATTGTTATTACTCTAGATGTTCAGCTAATTAATTCACACGTCACAATATCAACGTAATGTCCGAAGTAGATGATTACGAAGGATATTCTACAGAGTATTCCGACAGAACTGATTACAGCTCTGATACAGAAAGGCTGCCAGATTTTCTCTTTAGGGGAGATGATGAACCAATCACGGATCAAGAATTCGACAGCGCAGTCTATGAATCTTACAGACGAATACTCAAAACTACTATAAAACTCAAGCAAGCAATAAAAGCCTTAAATGAACTAGCGTCAGATACTTCTTTCCTTCAGAGCATTGAGGACTACAAACAACAAACTGAAGAACTGAACGAGTTGTTCGAACAAGAAATTAAACACATTACAAAACAATAACTAAAGATGATTAGGTGCTCAAGAACGAGATAGTTTACATGAAGGTTTTAAATATCAGAGTAATATCAGTTTGATACAACTACTGAAGAGAACAGGTGAAATTGAAAAGCTGATTGTTGTTTCATGAGTTGTATTGTTCTTGGCCGATTCCAGTAGATCCAAAAACTTGATAAATGGTAGAAACCTCATGACCAGTAAGATTTGAGTGACAAGACGAGTAGAGTTAGGACTGCATGAATAGATACCTCAAGATTTAAAATAATTGATCTTTTCCATGATGTGAATATTGTATAGTTTATCATTTAGCTTTGAGTATTTAGTGTCAAATATCAATGTGTTGTCATGGCAACAAAGAAATGTGTGTCCCAAACGTGATTCTTAAAAGGCTGATAAATTGATATTTACCTTTTTTGGAAAATTCAAAATAAACAAAGGATCCCAAATGAGCAAATCGGGGGAAAAACTCCGCGTACTCTCAAACAGACGAAAAATAAACAAAGATCATGCCTTTAATTAAGCAAGTCCAGAAACAATATTAAACATATTTGAAGGCTTTAGATTCATTTCAACAGCTAATCTTCACATCCAACGGTCTCAATCCAACCAACTGATAATCCACTCGTTTTTGTTTTTTTTTTCTTCTGATCTTCTTCAAACAAAGTCCAAATCCTTTCTTCCCCATTAATATAAAATCTAAATCTTATAAAAAAAAAAACAAACAGACCGACAGACGTCTATTTGAAAGCCCAGAAATTCACATATATTTGATTAGAAACAGTAGAAAGTTCACTCCCTATGTCAGCACCTGCAAGCCCATCTAAGCAAGTGCCATTCAATGGTGGGGACCATCCATTTCTTGATGCCTTAAGAAAGGAGGACGACCACAACAACAAGATGATGGACCAATCTTACGACGATTTACTGGAGACCATAGACAAGAACATTTCCTCAGCTTCTATCAATGTTGCCAATGGTGATGACGACAACACAGAAGGAAACTCCACTTATAACATCTCAGAGGATGTTGCCCCATTGAACCTGAAGGCACATTCCGAGATTAACACCTCAAATATCTTGGACGAAGAGTTGATGCAGGATATTCCAAGAGTTCCATCCAGCTCTGACGAATTGGAGTACAACACACACCTGAACAGAAGCAGCTCCATTTCCAGAGTATCAGGTCCAAGACAGTTCTCGAATCCAAGAAACCTTTCCTTTAAGATCTCATCCAACACAAGTCTATCACACCTTGAGTCTGACACACGTGACAACTCTCCATCCAAGAAGTCCGTTGTTTTTGAATCTTCACCACCTAAAGTGCTTGAGTATGACCAATTGACACCTGAGCATTCAGATGACTCGTTCTATGAAGACGAGATGGATGAACCATTCAATTCCACATGGAGTCCTCAACAGAGAAAGGACCTGGCCAAATTGATTCCTCCTTCTCCACCAAAGCATTTTGCATTTTCTCCATTGCCTCAGAAGGATACAACCATGAATTCCAGTGATGGCGAGGTCAGTTTGAACTTGACTAAAGAAGATCTTGCTGCAGTGTCAATGACCGTGGAAGAGAGATTGGACTTGTTCCTAGATAACGATGAGCTAAGCCAAAGACATTATGAGGACGAATTGAACAGATCTATTCAATCGAGCCCAACCAAATCTATCACTAAGGAAGAACAGAGTTTCTTGCTGAAGATCAAATCTAAGCAGGAGATCCAAGACGCAAAGGCATATTATTCCACTGCTGATTTGTTTGAAGAAGATATCACAAACAATGACAAGGCGAATCAGAATTTCCTACAATTTGCTCCTTCTCTGAAGAGAAAGGACTCCAACAGCTCTCTCAGAGATGAGGAAAGAGTTTTGAAGACGGTGACTGTTGGGCATACAGACCTGCTTTCCAACGATTCAACAGAAGTAGAAGCGGATGAGCAAAACTCTCATGGCGATATCACTCCTGAATCTCCAATGAAATCCAGCTATCAATCACCGATTCCAAATGAGATGGACGATGAAGAGGAGGAAGGTGCTTTAGCCAATTCAACTGACCCGTTGGAAGAAGGCACAAGTGACTTATCACATTCCGGTGATTTCCTAGAGACAAGTGTCGATGGCAACGCAGGGAAGTCATTCATTGAAGAACTCCAAGAAGATTCGTTGTTTCATTCGTCACCAGATACTTCTTTGAACCTTGAACAAGTGCCCGTTACAACCAACGATATTCTACCAGAACTAAATGGGGCTGAAGAATCGACTCCAAACGTCTCCATCGAAATCCCGCAATCCTTAGATCCAACGGTATATTCAGCCAGCACTTTCGACACCGATCTCTTCAATGACAAACAGTCTGATTTGGGGGTTGTCCAGAAGAAGAAAAGCACTGATTTCATCTCCATTTGGCATGAAAACCCATTGCAGGTTCCAGCGCAGATTCAACCTCAATACAGCGTGAGGGTCAAGAAGCAAGGTCCTCCTAAGAAGATTATGAAGTTGATTAAGTCTTTCCATGACTATGAGCACGGTGTTCTAGGTGATGATCACGACGATGAAGAAGATGAAGAGGAGGAGGACTACTTTGAAAACACGGAACTTTCTCTGGACATTTCTGATTTCTCTATTGGCAATATCTCCACTTCGAGTAAGACATACACCAAGGAAGATTTGATCAAACGCTCGTCTCTGGTGACAACATCAGCTTCCAGATCGTCGGTGATCAATCTGACCAAGAAGAACTCCTTGTTATTCCAACACCCAATTCTTGACTCTAGACATTCCCAGGACGACAGCGAATCATCTGTGATAATCCGCAGAGCTGGCGATGAAGATCTCCTGCCAGATGTTTCCAACTCCTCAGACTTTGCTGAAGCCTTTGCCGATTGGGAAATCAAGAACGAACTCAGTCTAGGATCTCCAACCAAGATGCCAAAGTCCATGCAGAGAGATTTGGAGAAGTACAAGGGCGTTTGGAACAGTACTCCTCAAGCTGACAACGTGGTTCATATCAAGAAGCAATTGTCAACTGTCAGGAATGAAGGACTACAGCAAATGGTCAACCGTACGGCGTTCAATTACAATGAAGATATCGCCATGAAGGACATCAGAACTGACACTCACAAAGAGCTTGAAATCAATGAAGATGATGAAGAGTACGCTATTGATATTTCATTTGATGGTAATTCTATTTTTGATTCTTCTCCTTCAAAATTTGTTCCCCCAGATTTGAGCCATGTCAAGTTGACTAGTATTAAAGAAACTCCCTTGAAACGTTTTAGTGTTGATTATTCCCAAATCCAGAAATTGAGACTCAAAGACCTTGAAGATCTTGGCGAAGAAGCTGGGTCTGAAGTTATTGCTAAGAAATCTTTCGTCAAGAAGAGAGATATCTCCACAGAGAACCATAGAATTTCGTCTGTTAATTCCTTTGCCACAGGGTTCAACTTGGATGATGAACTTGAAAGGACTTTGAAGGACGATGTGAGGTTTATCCCTGTTGATTTCCAGACTCCGGCCATTGAGAAGGAAAGATTGAACTCTCTTCAAGCGGGAATTCCTATCACCAACAAACTGGACTCTAAAGAGCCACAGGAGCCAATCGTTGAAGAACCTGTCTTGGTTTCCAAAGCTTCAGAAAAAGAGTTGAAGATAGAGAAGAAGAGAGGAACGATCAATGCCATAGCTCCAATAGATGCCACTGATAAATTGCAAGAATTCTCAGATTTAGGAAGACTTTACATCCATATCAATTCGCTTGAAAACATTGCGTTGGATGAAGTGCGTGAACACAAGGCCCAATTCTCCCTATCATTGGACAACTGTACACATGTCACGGAAACACCATTACTGGACCTTACGTCCTCCAAGACCAATAAGATCGACAAGGAGTTTGAGATCGTTCTACAGAACGATATCACAGATCTTCACTTCAACTTGAAGGTGAAGTACACCAGACATGAGAATGAACTGGTGGAGAAGCTGGAAAGAGTCCCTATCCAACCAACAGGCAAACTCTCTCAGTTGTTCGGCATGAAGCCTAAGTACAAGCTTGAAAGAAGGTATGTGACACAGAAGAGAACCACAGACCAATGGGACACGGCGTTCAGTGAAGATGGGTCCTTCGGTAAGAACAAGATCGAATTCAATACCCAGGAAAACAATATCAACGGGAAGAAGGACACATACATCGTTGAACTGTTCAATGATTGGAGAAGGGACAAGAACGGAAACACGATTCCTTTGTCGTTGGTAGGAAGGCTAAATGTTACGATGCTTTACATTCCAAGAAGATCCAAGTTCGAAACGTTGCCTCCATCCATCCACATTGCTGAATCTGTGGCTAAGCATTGGTTAGAACAGTCCTTGATCACCCATGAAGGCTATCTACACCAAGAAGGCGGGGATTGTCTAATGTGGAAGCGTCGTTTCTTCAAGTTGAGAGGCACAGAATTGATTGGGTTGAATGAAGAATTGAAGCCTCGTCTGAAGATAAACTTAAGCAATGTCAAGTTTGTTTTCTATAAGGGCAAGAAATTCAAGTCCAATTCACGAATCCTAACGGATGAATTCCTAATCAACGACAGTTTCAAGTTAATCTTCCATGACGATGAGATCCTGAACTTTAAGGCTGACTTAAGATCAAACCAATTGAAATGGATCCAGGCTTTGGAGAAAGTCATCGACTTGAACAAGCTTAACCAACCGTGGGTCAAGCTAGTCTCTGAGGGGTTCTAAGGGCTACACACAGGCTGCATGATGATGATACGAAGAATTTTAATTGGACACTTTACACAAACGCAATTACTAATTGTTTAATAAACTAATAATAAAACTAATATATGATACAAAAATAAATGTAATAGTTCATCTATAGATCATGAATATGATACAGGAACAAAATCTTTTACTCAACTCAGACTATACAGATATACATTTTCATATATATATATATATATATTATATATCTAGAAACGACCACGTCTAGCAGCAGGACCAGCACCCATCTTATTACGATCTCTAAAGTTGTTATTTCCAGCAGTGCCACCTCCGAACTTCTTCTGTTCGAACTTCATATCCCCATCATCTCTCGAATCAAGCTCTCTTAGTTGAGAGGAAGGCCCTTGGGGAAGTTTGGGTATTTTTGGCATACCAGTGGTGGATGGCAGTAGAGAACCAGAGGATTGAGGAGGATTGGTCTGTTGTTGTTGTGGAGAAGTACTCGTTGCTGATGTAGTAGCAGTAGAAGAGGAATTCGAAGATGGTTGTTGTTGTTGTGGCTGAGTAGGAATCATTGGCATTTGAGGTAAGGAAGGCATACCAGGCATCTGTGGCATCTTTGGCATACCAGGCATCTGCGGCATACCAGGCATCATAGGTGGCATGCCAGGCATCATTGGAGGCATACCCGGCATTGGTGGTAGCCCAGGAATAGCAGGAGGCATGAAGTTCATCATCATCTTATTGTTATTTGCCCTTGTAGAGTCTTGCTTCATACAATACGCAGTCCATGTCATTTCATCAAAACCATAGTTGAAGTACTCAGAGATATCAGCACCTGGTTGTCTCCATGGTTTTTCCTTAAGATCTTGCAAATTCAACGATGTGATTGGTTTGCCCTCAAATTCCCCCACTTTGTTAATATCTATACCTGGAACCCTGGTGATAGTGGCATCTGAAGGTTGGCCAGCCGTGCTATTGGTCTTAGCTCCTTCACCAGCCTCAGCATCTGTGGCTGCTGTCTCAATTGCGAGTTCCGCAGTGGCTGAATCTGTTGGAAGAATCGATGTAGTGGCGGCAGTGGCTACTGATGATGTGATGTCTTCCGATTTGGTTTCTGATTTAGAATCCTTGGTGTCTTCTTCTCCAATGATGAATTCGATGTCTGAATCTGAGTCCGAGTCTGAGTCTGCATCTGAATCATCTTCCTCCTCGTCCTCCCCGGCTTCAGTGGTCACTTCTTTTTGTCCTTCTTCTTGTTGTATATTATTTGAGGGAGTTGTTGTTGTGGTGGTTTGTTCTTCAACGTCATCATCATCGCCGTATAAAAAGGCATCGTCATCGTCTTCAATTGGTTGCATCCTGTGGTGTGCTTGTGTATGGTGAAGTACTTGCAATCAGATATAAAATTAAATCTTACCAAAGGTAACCAATATCGACCTGTGTTTATCTTGATCTTTGGGCCGCCAGCCATAGAAAATTCACTGCACCAGACGCGATTTTGTCGCGATTTAGACCACGTGACTTAATGTAGCCTGAATTTAGACCATTTTATTTTTAAATGCAAAAATGTACGATTAATCAACTACGTAATAATTAATTTTGCAATCAAAGGTAACCAATTTTGAGATTGATAAGGATTGGTCGTATAGACAGCATAAAGAAAATACATGTAATTCAAGTTGGGGTACATAATCGGTAATACTACAGGTCCTATTAATGGGTAGTTTCAATATTTAATTTCAAATTTAAATTTATCTTTAAATTCCTAGCATGTATATCATTAGATATATATACAGTATCCTGTCAGCGAACTGCTATTGCCGTATAACAATTCTTAACACTGAGTTGCAGATTTCTAAATTCATATCCGACGATTAAAGTGATGACCCACTAACTTGATCATTATCGAAATACAGATGATAATTTATTTAAATGATCATGTTAATGGCCATTATATATTACGCAATAACCTTGATCCCCAAATTTTAATATTGAGCAGATCCATTATGCGTGCCTTATAAATTGTTTCCTTTGTGGGGCAACATGAGAAGAGCTTAGATGCTCCAATGATCTAGACCACCATAAGGATATAAAGTTCAAAAATAAAATATTAATTGTCAACCACGTTAAAGCACAAACCTTAACTTTATCGCGGGACTGTATCTTGCATATACATGTTGTTGTACATTTCAATTTTCAAAAGTCACAATATCAATTTATCGATTCTTGACGTTCGTGTTTTTATATATTTAAATTTACATGATGAAGCTATAAAATATATGTTAGAATTATTTATGACGTTAATCGTGGATCTTCACAGTTGCAAATGGGGTTTATACACAATCTGGTAGTAAGTATACATGTGTGTGTGTTAAATATATAAATGATCTATCCATGGACCATGCTTTTACGTGACGTGTGAAGATTGCCCCACAAAACATGATTTACGAAAGAATTATCGAAATGGAACATACTGTCAATTACAAACCCCAGGATAATCAAAGATCCAAGCAAAATCAATAATCTGGGGTATAACTTAAAGTACAAAGAGCGTAGATTTGGATTTATGTTGTATCATCTTTTCTGATTTCTAATCCTATTAGGAATCATGGAAATTCTAGATATTACAAGTCTTTTATGATATAGTAATATAAAAAGAAAACATTCATAACATGGCCTAATTTGTAGACCGAATTGTTTTATCTCAAAGAAGCTATTTAATTATATATATATCACCCAAGCTTACTTCTGGAGATATAAATTTTCCCACCTAAATCTGAAAAGAAACCAGTTACAGTCTTGAAGCATGAAATTTATATGTATGTTTACTTGTTGGAAAATTGGTGAAAAATCGTGTATATTTCTACAGTTCATCTAGTAATTGTGGAGAAACAATATTTTCTACATCTGGTAGATGATCCATAGACGGCTAACTTAAAAAAAAATAGGATATTGTAATAGATCAGAACAAATCAATTCATTCCAGAATAAATTACGATCGGGTCTAGGCGTGTGATATTTCCCTGCGCCATGATATACATGCGTCTAATTAAAGTTACTAGGAAACTGAGATCGAAACACAATTGGAGAATACCCAGGGTACACAATTCAGAAACTTAAAGTCTCCTAGATCCAAGACATTACAACTGCTAAATAGAGAATCTATTATATACATATATTTCTCTACATATCTTAATTACATGCATAAAAACAGAAACATAAGCCGAGATGTTCCCTTGTACAGTGTGGCATCTGCACCATAACTTATAATTTTTAGTTGAAATATGATGATAATGGCCCCTTCTCCAAAGCTTCCTCCGTATAAAACCAGGAACCCATCCTCCTTTCCATTTGGATCCCTTGCAATGAACCCCATCAGGGAACCACCCCTTAAAGGATATCCTTAACAACTATCACTTACACTTTGAATAGAGTGTTTGTTAAAGCAAGAGTGCAACCATGACTTTGACAAATTATCAATACTCTTCATCAGACTTCTCCTCAGATTTATTTAGATCTACCAGCGCCACAGACCTACTAAGCAGCGGATCAGTCTCCTTTGCTTCTGCCACTCACAACCAATTCTACCAAGCACTGCCCTTGAACAAATTGCCCTTTGATGCCAATGATTACTTGAACTTTGAGTTGAATGAGGACTTTATCAATACCAATGGTGGATTCATGAATGATTACAGGGACCAGGCAGTCCTGGAAAGTCTGTTGAATGTCAGAGGAAAGCGGGATTCTAATTCCAATTCATGCCTGGAAATCTGTTATGAGCAAGAGGAAGAAGAAGATCTGGAATCTCTAGGTAATGAGGAGTTTGATGAGATTGATGATGATCCTGACTACACCACAACCGCTTCCACATCAACACGTGGATCCGTCTCTGCTGATAGTTGTATGAAGTCTTGTTCTTTTGGATCCTTACTTCCAATGGATGAGATAGAACTAATTGCCAATGGGAGCTCGAAGATCCCAGAAGATATTCAGATTGATCTAAACTCTCACTTTTCACAAGAACTTGAGCACACATGTACCTATACATCAAATGGGGAATATCGCCCAAGTGAATATGATAATGTAGAACAGCAGAGCGATATTACTGCCATGGAAGACTTAAGCATGGAGCAAATTCAACTCCTACTACAGAATATTGATGCTGAAACAGCAAAGATTGCCGGCAAAGTTGCCGAAGACGAAGATGTCAGTCCTTTAAACATCAATGGCAACAATTCAGGTATGGTATTGGTCTTACTTTAACACTCGCTTTTTCCGAATAAAATTACTAACATATCAACTTGAAGATTCTATTGATGGTCGTGATCCAGAAAACTTTGACGTGAACCATCTTGATTTCAAGTGCAACTGCCTCACAAAGTACAACAAGCTATGTAAGAATTCGATTCTCTGCTTCAAACATTCCACCGAAGAAAAAGCCAAGGTTCCAAGATTCGATTCAGATATCAGAAAAGTGATCAGAATCTATAAGGTTGTCCAGGAAGGACATGCACTTGAATTAAAGAAGATGTACAAGTTAGACAGGAAGGTTGAGAAAGAACTCAAGAAACAATTAAATATACTGAGCAAAACCACGAAGGATACGAGCAAGATCAACAAGAAGTCAAGATCCACAACACTGAAGAAACTGAGAAACCAAGTGGAGACACACGAATATCTTCTACAGCCTGGTGGAACTGATCCAACTTTCATTATTGCACTCAACGAAAGATTATCCTCATTGCCTACCACGTTGGAAGACAGATTGAATGATTTCAGTCACAGATTAAATTTGAACACATTGATACTTACCCAGGCCTACAACGCTGAAATTCAACTACTGGAGATGAACCCTTAAACCTTGTTTATCTCCGCAGTCCGATTATGTCTTCATTAACACTTTTTATCCCTCATTGCTCAGTACATTCCAGGTCAAATGAGAAACCTTCTTGAAGAAGTATTCCAATTCGACATTTTTCGATTCTTTATAAACCATTGATCTGGAACTCTATCTTTTCTTATAGTAATTTAATTTGAATTTATAACTGAAATATTAACAGCTAGTACAAGATTAACCACTATCTACAACAAGTTTCTTAATGTGTTTCAGTCATTTTGGTTCTCCTAATTTCCACATTTGAAAAAAGAACGATCCAATGCTGTGTTTTTTTTCTCTTTGGCTCTGTACACCAGAATCCTGATCGAAGTCTTTTGATTCTACTTTTTGTTCAATTTCACTTATAGTTGAATTGGGTTTAATTTCCCGCTGATGATTTAATGTGAGTAGCGTAAACAAAGTTTGTTGGGTGCTCAAATGAACAGGCTGAAGGTTACCCGGAAAATTCTAAAATTTACCCGGCAATAAGCCATCTTTGACACAAAAGTATGCCCGCCTCCAAAGTACCCGTTGTTTTATGACAGTAAGTATGAAACAATATTGAGTGACACAAGCTAGTGCAAACAGGTCTAATATGTAATTAAATGAACTGATTCATCGATTGACCTAACTCTGTTCAATTTTCAAAGGGGAACCATCTTAATATTTATAGGTGGATTTATAATGATTATAATACATATCAACCCTATAACATATTGATGGCTCTATGTTACCAATTCAGATTTCTATACTGTGTCTGGTTAAAGGGTTAATTCCAATTTCCAGTCAATTACAACTGAAAAATACTATGGTTTGGTTTGGACTATCAATGTCATGTTCGTTCGCCCTTCATTGAATTTACTCAAATCTTTCACTATTTAAACCTCAGGTGCTCATCCTTGGATTTTGCACTTGATATTCGAGAAGACCTAAACGGTTATTGACTCTTTCCGATGGTAATATACGCCCAAATAAGTGAAATCCATCCAAATGGAGATTATTTTCTATATAAATTACGTCAAATATTGTGGAGTTGAGAGCATCATTAGAACACAAGCACAATACGACTGTTCTAATTTTTAGTTCTCAATTTTTCGGTAAGACGGTCAAGGATCTAAACTTAACAGAGGCCAATTAATCAAATACCAAATTCGTCGATGCTATAAAGCTTGTCCGTTTGTTATATCTGTTAAACTTGCAAATTCTATTTGTATTTCTCTTGAAAGACTATTCTCAATCTCTGAAAGCATTTGCCTACAAAAGATCTTAAACATCATTAGTGAAGACTTCCGCCCATTCAATAGTAAGATCGCTAACTTCTAAGGTTACCAAAGGTGGCCTTGTTGGTTTTTAATCCGTTTCAAAGTATTCTGGCAACAATGCATATTATTCTAAAAATTTGGTTGGTATAATTATGAACCCATCTCATTAAAGTCGTGAGTCGTTGATTTAAAATAGGAAGGCTTTAAAGGAATACAACAAAGACCTCACTATTTCTTGGGGTTAGAAACATGTCTGCTCTTATTGAAAGAGCCAATACGTATCTTTAGAATCCTTTGATTTGTTTATATCGCTTCATAATCCCCCCTGGATCTTGTTCTCTGTTACTCTTAATTGAATTATCCTAATTTTCAATTTTGACTCATCGAAATATCTCTCGGGCAATAATAGAATAAAGGAAAATTGTGAATAGTTTAAAAAAATATTGTAAAACATGTTGTATTACATGTAAGATAGGTTTTATGTATCGAAGGAGTGACGATAGTAAGATCGCGGTGAATTGTGGATCAGGTTTACAAAACAAGATTTTATCAACGATTCCAAAATATTAGGTCCGTATTTCCAACAAACAGATATTTCATATTGTACTCTTCCATCTGGACTTTGACCTTTTAATTCTGAAGAAAGATTTTTTTTAATTCGTTTATACCAATAGAATGTAGAGTTCAGATATAATATTGTGTCTGGTTACAGGATTGATCATATTCATTAGGGCTACTAGTATAGGGCTACCTTCTACACGTGGAAAAGTTTCATGTAACATCCTAACATTTGTTGATGGTTGTTTGAGTTCTTTGTTCGAATCACCGCGAAATTCTTTCGAACCCACGCACAAAACATTAATTTGACATCGAAGGTGATGATGTAATCATGATGAAATTCTGGATTGGTAAGGCCACTCTTGAGTTTTGTTAAGTTTGTATGGTAGGTTTCGCGGTTGCCAGTCAAACAATTTTTTTTCACAGACTGGTAAAATTGAAAAAAGCTTCGTAGACTTCGACACACACTAGAATCACACACTGACTCTTTCTAGTGTATTTCGTAGTTCCTTACAACTTATTATTACAAAATGTATGTCAAGAGGATACAAAGGGAAGGAATATGATATTAATCAAGTTAGATCTCTCTCACAGCAATCCCTCAATCGTCCAGTCATCTTGGAAACCAACAGTGCCAATATTTGAAACCCAAACTTAGGAAACAGCTTATTCATTCAACTACCAGGACCAGATTCGTATCATATCCTTGCAACACTATACACCTGAATCACTATTGTCTTACCTCAATCTATCTCATATACAATTAGTATTATTTGATATCTGTCGTTTGGAAATTCTCAGTAGAAAAAGGCACGCAAATCACTCATCAATCTTGTAAAACTTACCATGCTACTTTCTGACTAAGTGACTTTTAAATGATCAACCTTTCACGCTGTCTTTCACTACCCACAGGACACCATCTACCAATGTTGATTACCCATTATTCCAACCCATAATCTGTGAACAACATACTAACAATTTCTAAACAGGGCTAAAAGAACTAAGAAGGTTGGTATCACCGGTAAGTTCGGTGTCCGTTACGGTTCCTCTTTAAGAAGACAAACCAAGAAGTTAGAAATCCAACAACACGCCAAGTACGACTGTTCTTTCTGTGGTAAGAAGACTGTTAAGAGATCCGCTGCTGGTATCTGGAACTGTCAATCCTGTAAGAAGACCGTTGCTGGTGGTGCTTACACTGTCTCTACCGCTGCCGCCGCTACCGTTAGATCCACTATCCGTCGTTTAAGAGAAATCGCTGAAGCTTAAGAGGTTTCTTATTTTGAAGTTATAATTTTTAATAAACAACAGAGCAACTTTTTCATGATATAGGTAACCATTTGCATTTCGTCTCTCTTCTTTTTCCAACGATTGTAGTTTCACTTCCTCTCTTTTCTATCGTAGTGCATCATGTGCCAACTAATATCAGTTTTCTGAGTAGGTTTAGAGGCTTTTCTAAAAAAGAGTTGATCAATAGGCTATATTGATGAGTACTTAGCCTAAACCACTTAGGACAAATGGAATTTTGTGCGAACTACAAATTATTTAATCCCGGGATAACAGTTTAAACTAATTCACACATCACATCGGATTATTAAGGACCGACTTCGGACATAAACATCTGATTAATTTAATATATCCAGCTTACCTCATCCAATCATCATGTTGAATTGTCTAGCTGGTGACAATAGATAGATATATATATATATATATATATATATTTACAATTATACTACAACAAAGTAAGATATGAAAAATTAAGACCAATCTTAAAAGAGCTATCCAACAGAATAACAGAACTGAATTATATAAATAGTTGGGTGTGGAATAAAAGTGAAATCACATGCATATAGTTCTTAGTAATTATGCAAATATATTAGTACATGATGCTGAAAGTATGACTATCAGTCAGTTTTATTCGTCAAAGATTACATTTTCCTTCTTGAACAAAGGCAATGTGACTAGGTAACTGGAGACGTATTCATAGACAGTGAAAGTAACAGCTTGACCTGGGGCGACTCTCATGACTCTTGGAGTGATACCTTTGTATAAAGCACCAACACCTTCTTCCTTGACCAACTCGAAACCAATCTTCTTGATCTTTCCGAAAGCAGACAAACTGTTAAATTCTGGGTTCTTGGCACCCTTGGATTCCTTTTGTAATCTAGTCTTAATGGTGTCTAATGGGGCGTTGGAAAATGGACCAATTGCACCGGAAACTAAACCAATACAGGAAGTTTGCCAACTTGGAATCTTACCTTCGTTACCGTTCTTAGTGTGGTGTTCAACTAAGGCTTCTCTCAACTTAGAGTAAACAGTGAAATTGGTACCTTGGTTGGTGGCTTGTCTGGCAGCAGTTAAGGAAACACCTCTGTAAAGAACAGCAAAACCTTCTTCCTTGACAATTCTGTATAAAGCATGGGCGGCGTTTCTGTACTTTGGAGCACTTAAAGGATCGGATAAAGAGTGATGTTGGGCTTGTAATCTAATCTTAACAACTTCCATTGGGTTGACAACGATACAGGCTTCGGTGATACCAGCACCAACACCTGCAATAAATGTGTTGATGGTTGTAATGTTACCATTGGAATCCTTCAATAGGGTTCTGTATTGTTCGTAAGAGGAGAATCTGATGGCCATCTTTGGGATAATACCGATAACAACGGCACCCAACCCTTTATAAAGACCCGAAGCACCTTCCTTGGAGGCGATTTGGACACCAGTTGTAACAAAACCTGGGTTCTTTAAACCACCCTTCTTGTGCAATTGCATACGCACCTTGATGGTGTCTAAAGGATGGCAGACTAAGGCTTCGAATAAACCGGCAGTACCACCAGAAATTAAATTGACAGCTGTCGAGTTCTTGGATCTATCAGACATTGAATTGCTATGTGTTTGTTGTTATAATATTTGGATTAAATTGAGAGACTCTGAATAAAACAGTGGAACTTCTTTATCAATTGATATAAGACGTAAGTTAAAAAATGTGGAGAGAATTTGAATCGGTAGATTTCCAATTGTATTTATACGATCGTGGGAAATCAACCAAGTTTAGTTCAAGATCCAATCATCCGAATTTTGAAAGATTCAAGGGGATCTGAGCTTTTTTGATTACGCGTGGCTAATTCAGTACTAGTACCGGTGCATTTAGGGATCAATGGGAGATTTTGTAATTTTAGCCTGTGATCATCTTTTTTTTTTAAGTTTAGCCGATTCACCCCGATACGTCAAAAACCCAAGATACCCCTCGAAATACAAAAAGACTGGCAAATGTCAGCAGCTCTTAAGTGTACTTCTATTTTTCATTTCATTTCACGATGAATTCTGGAGAATAAATATCCATTTAGTTGCTACAATAAAGTTGAAAATTTCCCTTTGTTTATAGAACTTCAGAAGGGACAATTGCTTATCCTATAAGCCATTGCTTTATGTCCCCAGTAAATATGTGATCATCAAAAATGTTCCAAACTTCCGGCCAGTGGCACATTTCAGAAAATTATTGTATAGGCAATATTGTGTCCGAACCGCCATGGTTATTGTATCATGTGCGTAGGCCATGATTGATTCCGAACAATCTGGGGTAACGGGAAATAAATAAACTATAATATATAGTTAGTACGTATTCAATTAAAAATTATTATGGTATAACATCAGGTGAAAATAATTTGACAACAAATCAACGACGTACCAGATGAGTTTTCGATCTATAAATGTCAAAAGTTTATATAAGGTATTTTGTTTTTAAATCAATCGGAGATCTATATAAATTTAGTTGTGTATACGTAGTACAAAACAAATTGTATAGTTAACCCAACAGCTTATAGCATTTACTTTGTGTATAAACATATACTAGCCATAAACTATATGGTAGAGAGATGTCCGAACCCAACGATAATTCTAATACATTATAACATATATAAAAGATTTTTTAGAAATATCACGGTGAACAATTTTTAAAAGTGGGTTAATATTTGGCGTGGATTGTTTTGTAGTACGGCTGAAGTCTACTAATTAGGTGAAAGTTTATATGTAACGGATCCGATAGATTACTACTAATTTATAAAGCCAAAGCTTGTATAGTAAAATCTTGTTTAGATCACCACGTGTTTCTAAGCTAGGGCAATAATTTACATCCCTTAATTAACCTACCACAGAACCGACTCTCGAGTTTCAACAAACTAGTAATAAAAGCGATTAGGATTCTTGTTTTATAAAAAGTACAGCTAAAAAAAATAGAGTTTTCTCTAATCAATATTTAACAACAAAATACTAAAAACACAGTAGTTATGATGTATTCAACTTGCTGTAGTTCTCAATAAGCTGTGAGCTGGGTTGTTGGTTGCTCTCCATATACAATAGATTGACTGTTTGACTTTTAACTCTATATATCTAA
The DNA here is from genome assembly GCA_030566875.1 of Waltiozyma chaumierensis. Taxonomy (NCBI): domain Eukaryota; kingdom Fungi; phylum Ascomycota; class Saccharomycetes; order Phaffomycetales; family Wickerhamomycetaceae; genus Waltiozyma; species Waltiozyma chaumierensis. The sequence continues at coordinate 12,267 of JAKUBK010000016.1, read as the reverse complement.
ATTAGCAAGTATTCAATTTAATATACATGATGATCAGATTGGAGACTATACACATGTATGAGCTCTGTATAAAGCTAGAAAATTTTATAAGTGAGCAATTGATGAAGAGCTTTGACCACCCTATACTTATAAACAATTCCAGGATCCCTAGATATGTTTCTGTTGGAAAAATTACTCAAAGAAAAATTGTATCTAGATCATGCTTTTTATACTGAATAAGTTGCAAAGATTATCAATTATTATCCGTTTTTGAGACGGGACTTGCTTTTAAACTATTGAATTCAGGATATTTCCTTTGTGTTTTGGAACAGAGGAATTGTCAAGAGTACCTTGTAACACGAAGATGTGTCTGATCTTGTATGAACATCTGTATAGATAGGTATGTGACTGATTTATATTGTTAACACAATGAACTCTCCAACTTGTACTTTATACATTTTGAAATTCAAGAGCATAATATATATATATATATACTTCTTCCCCACACAAAATCCAATCGTTCATTAAAAATAATATAGGCCTAGTTTTACTATCAAATTATATTATTATCGAAGTATACTTGTATGATTCTTTTACTTGGTTTGTGGTAGTGTTCACAAGTAGTTAAAAGAACCATATATTCTAATTGAAATCGCATAAGGTTTACTATGGTTCAGCAGGGTTCATAAAAAAAACAGTCGAAGTACAATATCCTTCTTGTTTATAGTTGAAGTTTTGTATGATAAGATGATTCGGATAAATTAATTATATTATGCCTATGGATATAGAGTTATACAGTTAAATGCCTACTTGTCACTTGACATCATTTAGACTTGCATGATACTTTGTGATAATTGCATACTAATGCATATAGATGTGATAACTGTAACTAGTTGGTTCTTGTTGGGGGGGAAAAAGATGCGTTTGTTTGTTCAGATCTGTTAACACTGCATGAAGAAGGTTGATCACAAAGAGAAAGGCGTCGAAAGTAGTCTAGGTTGGATTGGAGTGTAATTTAAACTTTTTTAATACATATATATTAATTTATGCCTGCATATTTGCTTTGAACATTTGTTTAGAATAAGGATTGAAGAATTGTTGAGTTTCCTTACACATGTATAAATATACCCTAAAGTCCCACACTCCTTGATAAATACAAGGGAATGTTTATAATCATCCTAGTGGTGGCAAATACTGACTTTTGTGTGGTATTTTTTTTTTAAAATACAAAATCATCAAGAATTGAAGAATAGCCAAACATGACAATAAGCTGTTGTTTACTCCCTTCAAGACCATCGACGCCTCTTCATCTGATGTTATCCTTGAATCCAACCAGTTGTCCACCTGCTCCTCGTCCGCCTTTTAAGACTACTCCTTTTGAAGTTGAAATAGAACCAAATTATTCTTTATCAGAATTATTCATCAAGAGTTATCTGCAATTGGAGAATGTTACAAACCCAATGATATTTCCAACTGCACAATCAACACCGCGGTTACAATCCAATCATAGCACAGCAGCAGTAGCAGCAAGAGAATACGATGTGGGGTTAATGCCTGCCTTGCCTATTTTTGGCTTTGAAGAAATGTCAATTCAACGAGAAGAAGAAGAACAAGAAGAACAAGAAGAAGAACAAGAAGAACAAGATCAAGAAATAGCTGAAGAAGAACAAGAATTAGAATTAGAATTAAAATTTCTTTCAGATGAAATGGAAAGTTCTGATTGTATAGACATTTGTTCAAGATTAATATCATTCTCTGAAGAGATTCGAGATGTGATTGATGACGCAGGAGAAAACACAAGAAGTTTTGTTAAGGAGATGCAAAATGATTATAATCATATTTGTGATTTTGATTTTGATTTTGAGAATATTGATGAAATCAATTATATGTGTGTTTCTGATGAACAAAGTATCCAAATTGATTGGAAGATGATTGGTGAAGATGACAATCATAATTTAAATGGAACATTGTCTTATGGTGAGCTTATTAAAGAGAGAATACGCTCCAGTGCGACTGATATTTCTGAAACCCCATCGAATTAACACGATATATATATATATATATATACTATATACTTCATTATATGATTATTCCTCCTCCTGGGACGAATGGGTCTTGATATGCTGGGTCAGATTGTCAGTTCTTGAGAACTTCTTCATACATTTGGGACAGTTGAAAGGCTTTTCGTGCATATGCAACGATCTGAAATGTCTCTTTAGATGCTCCTCTCTTTTGAACCGACGTTGACAAACCTTACACACAAATGTCCGTGTGGCGTCATATTCCGTGCTTGGTTTCCTGCCACGGATCTTAGGTTCTGTTGTATGTGAAGTGGCGGTGGTTGTGGAGCTTGTCAGTTGCGAGGTCTGGTCGGTGTTGGATTGGAAAGAGGAGCGTGGGGTCCGTAGGGATTCTGCGTCGTCGGTCTCTTCGATCTTAAGGAAGTTCGACGACGAGCCTGGACACTCTTGCGCTGTTGGAGATGAAGGGATCATGTTGTTGGCCTTTGTATCGAGGCTTTGTTGCTTCTTGGAGGCTTGCGACAGGGAGAGCTTGCCAGCTATGGAGAACGACCGGGAGGGTCTTTTCTTGGGGTTCATGTTGGCAAATAGGGCTGCATAGTTAGGCTCGTCTGTGTTGTCCGATGCCACCTTGGCCTGTGCGGAAGACGAAGTGGAAACAAACGAGCTTGTGTCCGTTGTGGCTGTCTGTCTTGGAATAGTACCGAAATCGTACTGAGAAGGGGTCAGACTGGCCATCGAAATAACCCTGTTCAACTCCTGGTCGAAATCTCTCAGAGTGTTTCCGTCAATGTTCTCGACCTCGATCTTGATGTTTGGAGGCAGGACCATATCAAGGCTTCCTCTCGTGGCGTCATGAAGATACCCCTCGTACATGTCGTCGGCCTCGGAGTCCTTCAGACTGTCAAAGTTCAGCATCTTGTCCATAATGCTGTTGATGTCCTCCTGGGGCTCTCCTGTGTTCACAAAGCTCTGAATATCGTCTTCATCCTTTTCCTCTTTGGAGAACACCCTGGAGGGAAACGACTGTTTATCATTCCGTTGTTTATTGAACGAGAACCTTGCACTGTTCAACGCACTGAAAATACTATTTGTGGCTGATCTGGTTCCACGTTTGAGAATGTTGCTTGGTTCATCTGTCAAAGGTAACATAGTATGGTTAATTGGCGTGGTTCTCGTCGTAGTGGCAGTAGTTTTGGTTGTAGAAGTGGTAGTTTGCAAGGGATCAATGGAGTCTGTGGATGTGGCTGAAGGAACTGTGTGTGTTTCTAGTTCAACAGTGTTAGAGGTTTCCATGGGATCGATAAACTGAAAAGGAACAGCCATGGCTCCACCGGGAGCAGTATTACCAGATGAAGATGATGAAGAAGAAGAGGGGTAAATTCCTCTAAGTTTCTGGGATTGTGATCTGAACATATTCGAAAGGGGATTATTGGAGTAACGGAATCCAAACCTTCCTGTCTTTTGTTGTTGTTGTTGGTGCTGCTGCTTATTATTATTATCATAACTGTTTGAACTATTGTGGGACCTTTCGTTGTCCTGCAGTTGGCCCATGTCGCCACCTGTGCCACTGATACTAGTACTACTATTATTAATATTATTAATATTATTGTCATCACTTGTGAATCCATGATTTGTCGGGAAAGTGTCAAAGAATTCATAAGAGGATCGATGGACAGAATTGGATTCGAGTGATTCTTCAAACGTCGTCGAGGTCAACGGTTCATTTCCAAGGAAATCATTCAAGAAGTTTCTATTGCTGTTCATAATCTCTTGATCCTGGCCTAAACTCTGCTCCTCCAGGTTGAACAGTCTGTTGAAATTCGACTCGTTGATTTCCTTGCTCATCATTGGTGCATCCATCATCAACACATGCTCTTGCTCGCTGAACATTGACGGAGTTGTGGCTGATGTAAGGTTGAATCCCAGTTCTGTGGTGGTAATTGTGGTGCTAGGATTGCTAGGAACAAAGACATGCTCGTCATCCACCATTAATACGTCTGTGTCTTCTTCAAGCATCTCAGAAGGGTTGTTGGGGTATTGTATGTCTGTATGATAGGTCATTCTTATCCTGAGGTCTTTGCTTGATGGAGCCTTTGCTTATACAATAGTTGGATATGCTTGTCAGTTGTTTGCTTATGGTGTTGTAACACTATGAACTAGCATTCAAAAGAAAAACAGAAATAGTAAGATGTGATTCTTGTTCAATTCAACTTCATGAATCTTTCAATCTTATAAAGATCAACTTGCGCCTCTATTGAATTAGCTTGATAATCAAAAAAAAATCGGTAATATCATCACTAATTAACATTTTGTTCAGATGTAAAGTAGCTAGCCTTCAATCGTTCTCGGTACCAGTCCACTTCGTACTCAGCCGGCTGCCACTATGATATATCCGACTGTATACTATACAGTGGGCGGTACACCAGGAGACCTCCACATATATGTGAGAAGGTCTAGACTGATCTGTAGACAACACCACGTGTAAAAATGGGAACATCCAAACATTGGACAATTTGTAACTCTCTCGCCATTCCAGGCAAAAAAGCTTTTGGTCACATGATATAACAATATAAATACGATGCGCGTATATGTTTATCTTTGATTAAACAGATATACAATAAAAGCGATCATTGACCGAATCAGATAAACCTTTCAATCAGTTCCTTAACTTCCTTCTCAATAGTCACATAAAACTTGTTATTAAATCTATCATCATCTGCCAATCTTTCCTCTTTGATGAATCTTGAGATTTGAGATTTGATTCTTTGTAATTCGTGTTCTTTGTAACTATCGCGTATTGTCGTGGTATTGATCATTTGTCCATTGGTGGTGTTATTACTGTTGGAAAACAAACTATTACCGCCACTCGAATTAGAATTGAAATTGGAGACTGAATTATTTCTACTGTTCCTCAATGAATGATTTGGAGAATTGTACGTGGAAAACCCAGTCCCTATCTCACTGGTAAGCCCGTTGAAGAACATATCACTAACACTGATATTGTTGAAGGGAATCTCACTGAAGCTGATGTTCGATGATTGACCTGCAATTGCTCTTGTTGTTCTTGGGGCAATTTGTGAACAGTTTGTTGTGTTTGTGTTTGGAGGAGAAGAAGAAGAGGAGGAGGAGGAGGATGGGAATTTTGTGTGGGAATTGGATAAAGGATGTCTGTTTCTATTGAGTTTCATATCAACGTCATGGATTGGTTTAGGGATGATTTGATCGGTATAATATGGGTCGAATTTGATGAAGCTGTTGCTGTTGCTGCTGCTTGGTTCGTTGGTAAGGAACCTCAATCTGAGGATCTGGAAGAGATATCTGATCAACGTGAAACTGTTTTTGATGATCGATCTCTTCTTGTTGTCGAACTTGATGAAGATCAAATCAATGGTTTTGTCCAAAATATAATATCTGATGTCGTTTCTTAACTCAAACCCATTCTTACTGTTGCTGCAGTACTTCTCCAGATCCGTGATCAAGTTCATCAAGACGATCAGAATCGCATCGAAGGGTAGGTTGTTTCTGATCTCCCAATTGTAAAGATTGTAGATGTCGTCGTTGTTGTTCTTGAGAAATTCGTAGAGATAGTGCAAACATGCCGGGATCAAGTTGTTGGACAAGTCGTCAAAGGAGTAGGTGGTTCCAAATTCAGCCAGCTGGGAACCGCCACGGTGCTCGGTGATCGAGAACTTGGTCTTTTTGTTGTTCACCATCAGATTGTAGCTGTCTGTGTGGATCAAACTGTTGTTGGGATCGTTGACATTCAAAATGCTCTGCTGAAGAATGATCTTCTTCTGGAGGATCAAAACAGACCGGTCACAATACGTGGTCAACGTTGACTTGGCCCACTTGATGAAGTTCAACTCGTCATAGTTCAAAACGTCCGAGTTGTTCTTGATGTAATTCTCCAAGTTGATCACACTGGCATTACAGCTGATGTGCAAGTCCAAAATCTTCTGCTTGAGCATCTGGATCGTGCTATACGGAACGCTGCTCAAGCCATTCATACGATGGGTCAACTCATTCAAAATCATCGCGTACCTGAACTTGCCGTTCAAATAACATATCGAATAGTTCAACTGGTTGTAGAAGAACTCGACGGGCAACGCCGTGTCAAACTCATCCAGACGGATCAAAGGTGCCGAATGGTTCTTGTAGCTGGTCATGGCATCCAAATGGAAAATCTCCCACCAGAGCAACCGTCTCAATTGAACCAAGCTGACATCGGAAATATTGAGGATTGTGGCTGGGTCTCTGTGTAGTTTCAAAGATTGGGCAATTCTCACCAAGATGGCCAGGTCAATAATAGGCGGGTTCTCCAACGTGGAATGCAACAAGACAATCGATTGCACCAATCGCAAGGAGAATTTGTTCGGATACTCCAAAGCAGTCAGGATGGATCGGGCAACTCTCAAATACTTGTGGATTTCATTGCTCAATTCAAACTTGGTGATCTCGTCGTAGCTGTATTCAAAGCATTCGGTCTTGGAAGCAGCATAGAGAACAGGGTATAGCATGGATAGAAACTCCAACTTCTTATCGATCCCATTCTCCCAGAACAGATCATGTTGTTTTTCAAAATCCTTGAGATCTAGAATCGGCAAGACGGGATGGACCGAATTCCTGTATCTTTTGATCAAAGCGTAAGATCTTTCTTTCGAAGGAAGCGCGTTGAAGAATTCTTCTAGTTTGGAAACAGGAATCGAATTGGCTGGGCGCGGAATAAGAATCTGCGGCAGACACAGGTTGATACTGTTCAGCGTGTTGTTGTTGTTGATATGGCTACTGTTGTTGTTGTTTGGGTTCAACGACGGTGTGTTCAATGGGTTTGGTGTGAAGTTGTTGATCAGACTTGAAGGGCTTGTTTGAGCCATGTTGATTGGCATTCCGGACATTGAGGTCTGCATGAAACTGGAAGATGTTAGATTGGCTGTGGATGTTGCAAGGTTGATGTTTTGGAAATCGGATGAAAACGGCAGCCTTTGTGTCGCATGTCTTTGGGAGAACTCAGATAACAGTGGTGGTGCCAGCTGTTGCTCAAAGTCGCTTGGTGCTACTGTGGATGGGACTGGTAGTTGTTGGTGGGATCTTTGTGGAGTGCTGTCCATCAACTTAGGAGGAGAGAGATCATCACTAGCTGAGGTTCCAGAGTCGGACATGGTGCTTTCTTTGGGAGGCGATATCGTAGGATTGATCATCGGCGGGATCTGTGAAGAGAAGCCTTCATTCTTGTAATCTGGTGGCGATATCAAAGAGGAAGAAGCTAGCGGGGCAGTAGTACTGTTGAGAGTTGTTTGATTCGCCAGGGGAGAAGTGGAAGATGCGTTTGTATCTGGGGGAGATAGAATTGAACGTATTGAGCTCTGGTTCGGAGACACCACTGGAATCTTCACGTCATCCAAAGCAACAGATGCGCCATCATTAACCATAGTCTTTGCCCTCTGCATATATTGTTTGAGCTCTTGTTTCTTCTTGAAATCAGTTTCCCTGTCAATCTCTTTGTTCTTTTTGCCTCTCGATACTCTATCGTTGACAAAGTATTTACACTCCAGGTTATTCTTAACGCAGTTCTGACAGACTGGGTGATCTCTGGAACATTTCACTTTCCTTTGATGACATGGCACACAGCTGTGGATCTTCCTTTGACGGACTTTCTGGATCTTGTACACCTTGCCATCACCCATGACTAGGGCGTTCTGGTCCTTCATAGGGACAACCTTGTCTTCTTCTGGTTCCATCATCTCAAAAATGTCCTTATTGACGATCCTCTTCCTTTGTCTAAAAGATCTGAAGAAGAAGAAGAAGAAGAAGAAGGGTTGAGATTTAACGATAAGATTGTGGTCAGTGGAAAGATAAGCTGGGAGTAAATGGATGTGATAGAGCTGGAATAAGGGTTATCAAGTGAGCGAGTTGTCAGTTGGTGAACTGTGATTGGCGCAACGATACTTTGATGTTTATTGAATCTGAACCCCATAACTTTGACGGTCGCAGGAAATGTTTTTTGACATCGCCACCCCGCGCGCCTGTGTTACATAATACCACGCTTAAATTTTAACTGTATAAAGCTTTGTTGGTGCAATTTTCAGTGTACCAATGTACGGCTTACAGCTCATGCTGCATACTGGAAGATATTATGGGGAAATTGAAGAAATATCATTGGCCGTGTTTACAATCTTCAAACTGGAAGAAGAAAAAGTCTAAACTTCTTATTTACTGTTGGAACAACTGTCCTCAAGGAGAGTCTGTCTAAAGACATACAATTACACATCTTAATAATATAGGATTTATACGATGAGAATGTAGTTTCCAATTAGCTCAGGTGTCTCAAATCTCGGGAGGTTAACAAAATTTCGTACAAAATTATCATCATATTATCCGCGATTATATAAGTTCTCGGAGTCCTTATCAAATCCCTTTCCGAGATCATTCAATTAGAAGAAAAAACAAAAAAGCCCTCCGGGCCACCGCTAATTGAAACGATCGATATTTATTATTTGAAAATTAATTTAACGCCTCAATCAAGAATTTAGCGACGTATCTATAAATTTTATGTCGTGGGGGGTGGCAAAAAAAACCGAAAAATTATGATCATGATTAATTGTATAGATATATATTAATTATTAAACACTTTCAAATTAAAATACCTTTGAACAATTGTATACATGACCTGTCTATATGAAGTTTGAACAAGTAATATATATATAGATAAAGTACAAAGCACGTATTGAATTAGATTAATATTATTATACTCAGTAAGATAATCCCCCCCCCTTTTTCTTCTACTTATCACCAGAATTATTGGAAGCAGTAGGAATAATATTGAACAACTTTCCAGATTTCTTATTCCTGAATGGATTCCTTATGGATTTCGAACCGGTATTCTTGCCAGACTCGCCAGTTCCAGTAATGCTATTATTATTATCATTATTATTATTATTATTATCGATGAATTGTGATGGGATCCTGCCCATGTTATTATTATCATTGAAACCACCTGAGTGATTACTGTTGCTGAAAGTATGGCTATGTGAGAGCATTGGCGGTTGTTTGTTTTGACTGACAGTAGAATACATCGACACCATTGAAGTCTTTCTGTCAAAAGGCCCTGGTTGTGTAGTCATGGCCGAGGCAGATGTGGCGTTGGCTGAACTGGATAAGGCGCTCAGGTTGAGGTTTGAGAGTGAACGTAGACTTGAGAATGTCTTCTTGATCTTAGAAGTGGTGGTGCTTCCTCCACCTATGGAACCAGCATTGGATGGAGAGATGGATGCTGTGTCTGTCGTTTTCACTGACGAGAGTGAACGGACATCCGAAGAATCACGGGTAGTGCTGATATTGGAAGTAGTGCTGGATAATTGTGGAGGTGCCAATGGCTGTTGATAGGTAAAAGGCTGGCCAGGGATGATGGGATATCTTAGAATGTCTTCGTCAAACTCTTCGCCAACGATTTTTCTATGTGGATAATCCTGGGTCTTCTTTGTCTCCGTGTTGACCATGGTTGGAGTCGCAGTCATTGGTGCAGATAGGGCGAACAGCATTTCCTTTCTTTCCCGTTCTTCTCTTCTCATGAGCTCCTCTCTTCGAGCCATCTTTCTTCTCAAGCGGTCTTCTTCGTATCCCAGCAAATACTCGTCCAGCTCCTTCATCAGGCTGGCCTTCTCGGATCTGACAAACTGAGAGAGCTCCAGAACATTCAAGGAACGTAGCAACAACTTCATGTCACAAGCCAACGCAGACGTCTCGTAGATCAACTGGATCAAGGCGTCACTAGGAGTAGGAGCATCAGGAGAGGCGATGTTTTCCAAAGTGGCCATATTGTTGTTTGTCTTATCGTGGGAAGCGGTGTTTTCCTTGTGCAGGCCAGATGCAGATGCAGACAACAAAGGCTGTTTAGTCAAGAGTTCGGCAGCGGCAGCTGGTTCGTCGTGTTCGGTCTCATGAATGCCAGATTCCAATCCTTTAACCAGGCCTAAGCCAGACGTCATCATATCGGAATCGGAATCAGAGGTACTACTGGAGATTTCCCTAGCATTGTCAGCCACAGAAAGTTCAGCAAACTTGGCCACTTCATCATTATCATCATCATCATCTTTCTCCTCCTCTTCTTCTTCATCTTCTTCATCGGCACCGCCTTGAGCAAACACAGCTTGTAACAATTCCTCGCGAACCAATTTCTTAGACATGTGAAACAAACCTTCAGGGACTTGGATCGCAGTGGTTTCACCCTCGCTTTCAGCCCTTGGCTTGTTCGTCATCGAAGACATGTTTAGCGCGGCTGGTTTAGGGAGTTGTAGTTGTAGTTGTTGTGGCTGGTTGAACGCAGGATCGATTATTGAGCCACTGGCTATGGACAACGGATCGTCTTCGTCGTATTCAGTGTCGTTGGTTGTGGTGGAAGTGCCCGCAGTTGAAGCTCTTCTCAAAAGTCTTGAGCCAACGTTATCTTCGCCATGAGAATAGTATGGTTCAGTTGGAGGAGTTGTTTCTGTGGCTGGTTCAACAAACTTTGGGTCGTTACGTGACATTACCGGGGTCATGGAAAGGAATTCAGGAGTATCGAATTGTTGTTCTTGTTGGTGATGAGATCTTTCTAGATCAGAATCCATGTAATCTTCATCTTCTTCTTCTTCGTCTTCTTCGTCAACATTGACTTGGTTCGATAACCCGGACTTGCCAAATCTGCCCGATGTCTTGATGTGTCTCCCGACACTCGAAGCATGGCTATCAACCGTAGTTCCGGTGATGATGGAACTCTCAGAGGTACTAACCGAGCCTGCACGTGATCTGCGCGAAGCGTTCATGCGTTCTCGTCTTCTTCTGAGCAAGGACAAGTTGAGGAAGCCATCATCCAAGGCATTGATATCGGCCTCGATTCGGTCAAAGACATCCAGGACATGTGGATGGTCGTCAAGAAACCGATCAATCAAGTGATCCACGTCTCCCAGCTCCCCGCCTTCATGGCCATCATTTTCCTCCGAATAAGCAGTCCTTAGCTTCCCGAAATAGACATCTAAGAAGGACGAATAGCCAGACATAATTCCGACTTCCTTCTTTCCCAGAACAGCGAAAATCACTTCGGAGATCAGATCGTAGAGCAGTGGGATGTCATAGAACTTGGCAACCAGCAGCATGTCGGTTGTGGTTGGTGTCAACGGCCATTTGTTTCCCAATTGACCCGTGAAGAAATACTCCGTCAGGGTATCAACTGTACTGGTTGGAAAGGGAAGATACAACGACCGAGGGATCAGCAAAGGTTCCATAAGCTGGGTTTTTGCCGCCTCGTCGACATTATCGTTGATTTGGATACTTGGAGATCTGGAATTGTTCGGCGAGCTTCCACACACCGATTGGCTTGTTGCCTTCAAGCTTCTTAGAGCGTGGGCCGATCTGAGATCTTTCAGTTTGATGCTGGAATTAGACGCACTGAGTGTTCCTTGTGTTCCAGTTGGACCGCCAATCGGAGCCTGTGTCGTTGTGGCGGCAATAATAATATCTGAGCCTGCAGATCCTGCAGATCCTGAACCCAAATTGGACGACGAAGGACCACTGAGAGAGCCTCTTGGGGAATTCCTTGGAGACAAGTTGCTGTAAGAATACTGACTGCCGCTGTTATGATGGTGATCACGCATGAGGTAGTCTCTTTTCAAAGGAACAAAGGAACTGGTTGGCTGTAGCTGCTGCTGTGAGTTGTCCAACGAAGGCAGACTTGGTAGGGCTTCTGTAGGCTGTTCTAATCGCGGAGGCAAGTTGGAGAAACCAGCAGAGCCGATAGTCGTCGTCGTCGTCATGGCGTTCACAGGAGGAGAACTGGACGAAAGCTCTGCAGACATCGAAGTCATTGACAGATTGCTCGTGGAGATGACAGACGTCTTCCTAGAGGTTGGCCCGGCACTTCCTGAGCACGACGGCACCAGCTGTGGTGATTTCGAGCTGGCGCCAGACGAAGAGTCTTGGAAGGGCAAACGGAACATTGGCATTTGATCAGAGCCTCGTCTTGAATTCCCTGAAGTTGAACCAGGCGCTGTTCCTCCAGCCGGCGAAGAAAGCAATGAGGCGTTCGTAGCTTTGTTAATCAGACCGATTGATTTCTTGCCCATCAAAGTCCCTGTCTCTTGGTCGATTGACGCCTTGTCGGCGGCAGCGGCGGCGGCGGCGGCATCGTCACTGTTATCAAGCAGGTTGTGGCTGTTCTCCAGGTGGTACACAGCACGGCAATACCCTCTGGCCAACAACATATCAAAGCAGCGGCCCCACCGTTTCCGTA